>JAQZBX010081755.1:0-13628 GCA_029593785.1 Cabassous unicinctus | reverse complement strand
ACCCAACCTCAAGCCTGCACTACCCAATCTCAGCCTTACCCAAGAAGTCTCGACCTCCTCCCTACCCTGAGGAAACCATCACCCAACCTCCACCTTGCCCTGAGGAGTCTGCCATCCAACATGCACCTGAAGAGATTAATCCTGTCTCACCAGATGAAACTGAAGGGAATGCCTGGAGGTAATTGGCTTACAAGACACTCCTAATGCTTCCCCTTACCCAACCCCACCACCCCTCTTCTCTTCCAGACCTATAACTAAACTAAAGTCACAACAAGCCCCCAAAGGAGAAGTACAAAGTGTGACGTATGAAGAAGTACACTATACTCTAAAAGAACTGCATGAGTTTTCCAATTTATGTAGACAGAAATCAGGGGAATATGTGTGGGAATGGATATTAAGGGTATGGGATAGTGGTGAAAGGAATATAAATTTGGATCAAGCTGAATTTGTTGATATGGGCCCACTAAGCAGAGATTCTGGATTCAGTGCTGTAGCTTGAGGGGTTAGAAAGGGCTCTAACAGTTTGTTTGGGTGGCTGCCTGAAACATGAACCAAAAGATAGCCTGCACTGCCTGAGGTTGAGATGCCCAGTTTACCCTGGTGTACTGTAGATGAGGGGATCCAAAGGCTTAGAGAGATTGGAATGCTAGAATGGATTTACAATTTAAGACCTACCCAGCCACCCCAGAAATGTCCAAATGACACACCCTTCACCAGGACTGTGAGGAATACATTTGTGAAACTAATTCCATCTTCCCTGAAGAACTCTTCTCTGTAGATCAGATATTACTGTGGACACTGCTGTCACAGAACTGGAATCCTTAAACACTATGGGAATGATCAGATCCCAGGCTAGCAGAAACCAAGCAGCAGCACTTAATTGCTAAAGACAAGATGGGCATGACTACCGCAATGAAAGGCAGACTCAAAGCAGCAATCAAAAGTGTCTGAGTCACACAGAGTTATGGCTTTGGCTAATAATAGATCATGGGGTACCTAGAAGTAAAATAGATGGGGAGTCTACTAAATTTCTTCTGGATCTGTATAAGCAAAAGAGTTCTAGGTGGAATGAACAAAACCCTATCTTGAATTACAGAAACAGAGAGTCACAGCCCCTTAATCAATTCCCAGACTTGAGACAGGTTACAGACCCAGAGACCCTTGAATGAGTGGACGGCCAGGTCATTTTGGGGAAAGATCTTGTTACATTGCCAAAAATTTATACTGTTGATCTTCCTTCCAGCTTTCCCCAAAAAGACCCATGGCCTTTTACCAGGGTACCTGCATTGGGGAAAAAGAAATGATCAGACACTCAGGGAATTATTAGACACAGGTTCAGAAGTGGCATTAATTCTAGGAGACCAAAAACATAACTTTGGTCCAGCAGTCAGAGTAGGGGCTTATGGAGCTCAGGTGATTGATGGAATTTTAGCTCAGTTAGGTCTCACAGTGGGTCCAGTGGGTCCCTGGACCTATTCTGTTTCAGAATGCATAATTGAATAGACATACTCAGTAAATGGTAGAATCCCTACCTTGGATCCCCGACTTGTGGAGTGAGGGTTATTATGGTAGGAAAGGCCAAGTAGAAGCCACTAGAAATGCCCCTACTTAGCAAAATAATAAATCAATGTCAATACTGGATTCCTGGAGGGATTGCAGAGATCAGTGCCACCATGAAGGATCTGAAGGATGCAGGGGTGGTGATTCCCACCACATTTCCATTCAACTCTCCTATTTGGCTTGTGCAGAAAACAGATGGATCTTAGGATGACAGTGTATTTTTGTAAACTTAACCAGGTGATGACTCCAATCACAGCTGCTGTCCCAGATGTGGGATCATTGCTTGAGCAAATAACACATCCCCTGGTACTTGGTATGCAGCTATTGATATAGTGAATGATTTTTTCTCAATTGCCATTAGTAAGGACAACCAGAAACAGTTTTTTTTTTCAGCTCACAAGTCTAGCAATATACCTTCACTGTCCTGCCTCAGAGGCATATCAATCCTTCAGCCCTATGTCATAATGTTTTCTGCAGGGACCTTGATCATCTCCCTCGCCCACAAGACATCACACTGGTCAATTATACTGATGATATCGTGCTGAGTAGACCTAGTGAGCAAGAAGGAGCAATTACTCTAAACTTATTAGTAAGGCATTTGCTTGAGAGAGGATGGGAGATAAATCCAACAAAAATACAGGGACCTTCCACCTCGGCAAAATTTCTAGGTGTCCAGTGGTGTGGGGCATGTCAAGACATCCCAGCTAAAATGAAGGATAAGCTGTTGCATCTGGCCCTCCCTACAGCCAAAAAAAGGCACAAGGCTTAGTTGGCCCTCTTCAGATTTTGAAGACAACTTACTCCTCATTTGGGTGTGTTAGGCCCATTCACCGAGTGACCAGAAAAGCTGCTAGTTTTGAGTGGGGAACAGAACAAGAGGAGGCTCTGTGACAGGTCCGGGCTGCTGTGCAAGATGCTTTGCCACTTGGGCCATTCAGCAGATCCAAAGGTGCTGGAAGTGTCAGTGGCAAACGGAGTTACTGTCTGGAAACTTTGACAGGCTCCTATAGGAGAATAACAACACAGACCCTTGGGATTTTGGAGTAAAGCCTTGCCATCCTCTGCAGATAACTCCTCCCCTTTTGAGAAGCAGCTTTTGGCTTGCTACTGGGCCTTAGTAGAGACTGAACGCCTAACCATGGGCCATCAAGTTACCATGAGACCTGAGTTGCCTATCATGAGCTGGGTATTGTCTGACCCACCAAACCATAAAGTTGGGCGTGCACAGCAGCACTCCATAATAAAGTGGAAGTGGTATATACGAGATAGGGCTCGAGCAGGTCCTGAAGGCACAAGTAAGTTACACGAGGAAGTAGCCCAAATGCCCATGGTCACCGCCCCTGCCATGTTACCATCTCTTTCCCAGCCCACAGCTTTGGCCTCTTGGGGAGTCCCTTACAATCAGTTGACTGAGGATGAGAAAACTTGAGCCCGGTTTACAGATGGTTCTGCACGATGTGCAGGTACCACCCGAAAGTGGAAAGCTGTGGCACTGCAGCCCTTCTCTGGGACATCCTTGAAGGATAGCGGAGAGGACAAATCCTCCCAGTGGGCAGAACTTCGAGCAGTGCATCTAGTTGTTCTTTTTGCTTAGAAGAAGAAATGGCCAGAGGTGCATTTGTACACTGATTCATGGGCTGTTGCCAATGGTTTGGCTGGATGGTCAGGGACTTGGAAGGAACATGATTGGAAAATTGGTGACAAGGAGGTCTGGGGAAGAGCTATGTGGATAGACCTTTCTGAGTGGGCAAAAAACATGAACATATTTGTGTCCCACATGAATGCTCACCAGAGGGTGACTTCAGCAGAGGAAGATTTTAATAATCAAGTGGATAAGATGACCCGCTCTGTGGCTAATGCTCAGCCTCTTTCCCCAGCCACTCCTGTCATTGCCCAATGAGCTCATGAACAAAGTGGCCATGGAGGTAGGGATGGAGGTTGTGCATGGGCTCAGCAACATGGACTTCCCCTCACCAAGGCTGACTTGGCTACAGCCACTGCTGAATGCCCAATCTGCCAGCAGCAGAGACCCACACTCAGCCTCCAATATGGCACCATTCCTCCAGGTGACCAGCCTGCTACCTGGTGGCAGGTTGACTACATTGGGCCACTTCCACCATGGAAGGGGCAGCGATTTGTTTTAACTGGAATAGGCACATACTCTGGATATGGGTTTGCATTTCTGACATGCAATGCTTCTTCCAAAACTATCCTCCGTGGACTTACCGAATGTGTTATCTACCGCCATGGCATTCCACACAGCATTGCTTCTGAAAAAGGAACCCATTTCACAGCAAATGATGTGCGGGAATGGGCACATGCCCATGGAATTCACTGGTCTCACCATGCTCCCCAACACCCTGAAGCAGCTGGATTAATAGAACAGTGGAATGGCCTTTTGAAGACTCAATTATTGTGCCAACTAGGTGGCAATACCCCACAGGGCTGAGACAGTGTTCTCCAGGAGGCTGTGTATGCTCTAAATCAGCATCCACTCTATGATGCTGTTTCTCCCATAGCCAGGATTTATAGGTCCAGAATCAAGGGGTGGAAATGGGAGTAGTACCACTCACTATTACCCCTGGTGATCCTCTGGGAAAATTTTTGCTTCCTGTCCTTTCAACCTTAAGTTCTGCTGGTCTACAGGTCTTAGTTCCAAAAGGAGGAGTACTTCCACCAGGCAACACAGCAATGATTCCACTGAACTGGACCACTTTGGGCTCCTAGTGCCTCTGAATCTACAGGCAAAAAAGGGAGTTACTGTACAGGCTGGGGTGATTGATCCTGACTATCAAGGGGAAACAGGACTGCACTAACACAAGGGATGTAAAGAAGAGTGTGCATTTATCAAACTTCAGAATGGTTCTCTTAAGATTTCTGCATTTCACTGTGTGTAAATTTTACTTCAATAAAACAATTAAATATTGCATTCAATGACATCCATGCTGAAGTATTTAGAGGTGAAGTGTACTAATGTGTACAACTTACTTACTTTAAAATGCCTTAAAAACATAAGATGGATTTATGGATGGAAATCGTCATGGATAGATAAGTGATAAAACAAAAAATAGCAGAATTTTCATTGTAGAATCCAACTGTAGGTATATGGGTGTTCACTGTAAAATTCTTTCAACTTTTCTGTGTGTTTGAAATTTTTCATAGGAAAATGGGAACAAAAGCAAAGGATGAAAATACACTACGAAAGGAGGCATAAGCTTTTAAAGTTTATCAAAAAGAAGCAGGTCTTTTAACAAGATTGAAAAATACTGATGTGCTGAAGGAAACCAAGGTAAAAAGACTTACACATGATACCCCATCTTGGAAGTGGTGGACCAAAGGTCTGGGACCCAAGTCTATCTATTCTGCAGAATGCAAAGCCTTCTCAACAGCAAGCCCTTAGAAGCAGAGTATTACAGCAACATGACCAGCTCTGTTCTATGTTTAGCTCAGGACCATGCACAGGTGGACACTTAGCAACCTTTGATAAGGAGAGGGTCCCCCATTTCCTTCATCATTTTTTAAAAATTTTTTTATTTTTAAAGAAGCTTCAGATTGCATAAATGTTACATAGAAAATATAGGGGATTCCCATAGACCCCGCCCCCTCCCACTCCCATGCTTTCCCACATTAACAACATCTTTCACTAGTGTCACTAGTTGACATTTGTTACAAAAAAAGTTTTACAGAGAGCTCAAGTTCTGGTCTTCATTTGTCAACTGAAAATTTTAAACTTTCCTTGGGACATCTGTAAACGTGAAATGCATCTCATTCTTTCTTCAGCCTAAGAAGCACTGCTTTCTCATCTTTGTTGAGTCAGATATAAATATTTTGGTTAAGTAAACAGCCTGGAGAAAACTATCATTGCCTACATCAATCTTTTTGGAGCAGACTTTACTTATTTTTTCAGGAGGTACCAAGGCTTGAACCCAGGAACTCGTAAGTGCAAAGCAGGAGCTCAACCACTGAGCTACACCCACTCCACAGACTCTACATTTTAAAACAAATATAACTCCAATGTCCATCCACAGGAGAATGGATGAGTAAATTGTGGTGCACTTAGAATACTATGCAAAAATTAAAATTAAATGAATTAGTACCACATATATTGTCTTAGTTTCCAGGCTGCTATGACAAACACCACACGTGGGTTGGTTTGAACAACAGGAATTTATTAGCTCACGGTTTTGGAAGCTAGAAGGCTTGCTTCCTGCTGGGTTTAGTAACATTCTGCCTTGCTGGCACTCCTTGACTTCCTTGGCTTTCCAATCAAATGGTGATGGGCTCTCCTTTCTTTTCCAGTTCCACTGACTTTTGGCTTCCAGCTCCTCCCCGTGGCTGTCTCCTACTATGTCTGAATTTATTCTGCTTGTAAAGAACTCGCCAGTAATCAGAGTAAGGCCCACCCTTATTTAGTTGGGCCACACCCTAACTAAAACAACATCTTCAAGAGATCCCATTTACAATGGGCTCCCACCCACAGGAATGCAGACTAAGGCAAAGAAAATGTGTTTTGGGGGGTACATAATTCAACCTACCACATATATCAGCATGGATGAATCTCAAAAACATAATAGAACAGAAAAAGAAAGCTGCAGAATACATATAGTATAATACCATACATTTTAATTTTTAATTTTTCTTTGTATGTTTTTAAAATTAATCTATACATTGTTTGATGATAAGCACCTATATAGAAAATATATATAAGCATGCATGGAATTATAAAAACCAAATTCAGGAAAATAGTTTTCTCTTGGGAGAAAGGGGGAGTGTTATACAGGTGCACAGGTGGCTTCTATGATGTTTGTTGTAGAGATTTTTTTTAAAAAGAGTACTATTTCTGGTCATTGCAGACTCGGTAATTCAGAACAATCCTCCTACTAAAGAAAACTAAGAAAAGAAAATAGTTTTAAAATAACCCATTGCTGATATCATCAAAGAACTCATAAGAGAATGTAGAATAACCAAGTCTAGATCCAGGAGAAGACAGAAACCCACAAAGATATTTGGTCCACTTTTGCCTAAGGAGTTTTTGCCAATGTAGAAAAAGTGGCCAAGATGACAAACAGCATTTTTGACAGTGCTGGAAGTACAAAAGTTGGATTGCACGGTCTGCAAATGGTGGGAACCCTGTTAATGACCCCACATCTAGAGTTGGGCCTCAAAAGACTAAACACTAGGTAAAATAAGCATGCATTGGAAATAAAGCGTGTGTTGCATGGATTGCAGCCCTGCTTAGATTCATCTGAGTGGCCTTGAAACTGGAGCAAGGTGATCCTGAATAGCCAGACCTAGGGCCCTGATATTGTTAAGCTACTGCGTTAACCAATTCTGAGACAGCCCTACCTCTGGTTTTCTTCTCATGTGAAATAATAAATGTCATTATTTTTCAAGATACTTTTAGTCAGTTTTCTGTTGCTTAAAGCCAGAGACTTCCTAACGGATACAGTTGTAAATAACAGTTATGGTCTCTCCCTCACAAAGCTCACAGCTAGGAAACTGAGGCTAAAAAGCCATAAGATTCATTTTGTCCCTGAGAGAGGAAACTCCAGGCCTACCTGTGTGAGAGGAACTCTTCTGGAATCTACTCTACATGTTTTTTACCAGATTATTCTATTAACCAATATTGGGCCCTCCTAAAAGATTTGAAACAACTTGTTGCCAGAATCATCTTCTTAAAGCCCATTGCCTCCAAAATAATAGCTACACCCTTCTAAGTATGCCATTGAGGGCTTTCCATACTCTGACCCCAGTCCGACTTTCTAGCTTCGTATTTCAGTACTCCTCTTCCCCCACTTTAATTGGCTATCTCACCCACAGACCCCACACTTTGGTTCAGTATTTTAATCTGTTCCTAGAACACTTCTCTTCTCAGTCTCCACCTATCAAAATCCTTACCACAAATCCAGTTCCCCAGAAAGCAGATTCTGAGCTGGAAATGAGAGTGCAGGACACTTAGGAGAGTGTGCTTTCAGGATCAACCTGTGGAATGGAAGGGAAGGAAGCAGAAGTGGGTAAAGGGAGAAACTAGGCTGTAGTATGGTCACAATAAGGTCTCAGCCAACCCCATAAGGAGAAATGAATGTGGGATAGCCCTTTATAGTTGTCCACCATTGGACCTTTATCCCCTTGTATAAAATAGACTTTAGGATTGCCCCCCATAATTCCTGTCTTCTGGGGTTCATGCCCTTGTATAATCCTTTCCCTTTGAGTATGGATGGGACCTATGACTTGCTTCTAATAGAATGTGATGGGTGATGGTATGTGACTTCCATGTTTACATTATGTTGTGTAAGACTCTATCTTGCTAGCAAGCTCACTCTAGAGACTGTCTTTGGGGCTTTGTAAACTGGGCATGTTGGGAAAGTCCAGGTGTTAAAGAACTGTAGGTGGTCTTTAGAAACTGGGGGCACCCTCTTGTAGCTAAGGAAAGACTATCCAACAGCAAGAAACCAGGACCCTCTATCCTACAACCACAATGAAATGAATTATGCCAACAATCTCCATTAGTTTGGAAGGGAATTTTTCCCCAGTTGAGCCTCCAGATGAGAACAGTCATAGCTGACACCTTGATTACAGCCTTATAAGACCCTGAGCTAAGCTGTGCCCAGTCCTGACACACACAAACTGTGAGATAATAATTGTGTGTTTTTTGTTGTTGTTGTATTTTTTATTTTAACATATATTTTTTATTAGAGAAGTTGTGAGTTTATGAAACGATCATACTTATTGTGCAGAATTCCCATACAACACCATTCCACCAATATATATTGTTGTGGAACATTTCGTTACAGATTATGAAAAAAAATCATCAGACTAGTACCAGTAACTATGGTCCATAGTGTATATTTGGTATATGTTTCCATATACCCCCTATTATCAACACCATGTATTAGTATTGTACATTTGTTATAGTTCATGAAAGAACACTCTCATATTTGTACTGTTAACCACAGTCCATCTTCCACTACATGGTTCACTGTGTTATACAGTCCCATACCTTGTAAAATTCATCCAAAGTGTACACTCAGGAGCTCTCACTTTCATCACAGAGTTGTGCAGTCATCACCTCAGTAAACTTTGAATGTTTTCTTTAGTCCAAAAGAAAAAACCCATAGCCCCCTATTATTGACACTTAGCATTGATATAGTACCTTTGTTGACATTGATGCAAGAATATTACAATATTGCTGTTAACTATAGTCCAGAAGTAACATTGATAGTATGTTTCCCATTCACCACCATATTCTTACCACCTTGTAATAGTGGCCTACATTTCTTCTAGTTCATTGAAGAATATTCTTATATTTCCACTATTAACCACAATCCTCATCCAGCTCCAGGTTCACTATAATATTCGATCTCTAGATTATTCTCTTGCTTTCTTTCAATTGACATTTACATCCCTAGCCTACCCCTTTCAGCCACAATCCTATTTATAAACCAGCTGAGTTGGTTATACTCACTTTAATGAGTTACTGTGGCAGTTTGAAATTATTTTATAATCCCAAAAAGAAAAATGTTACATTGTAAATGAATCTGTTCTTCTGGGTGTGATATCCTTTGATTGCATTAAATTCAGCTGAGGGTCCTTTGATTGGCTTGCTTGATAAGATTGCTTTAGGGCATTTGATTAAGGGTTGAGTCCCCACAGCTTGCTGAGTCTGATGTAAACACACTCAAATAGACGGACAGGAAAAAAAAGGAAGCTGCCATATTTGATTCTGCAATAAGAGAGGATCGTTAAGCCTGAAACACCCAAGAGGCTGAGTCCATGGAATAGCTCAAGAGGAGACCAGCCCTGCTATATGCCTGATAGCTTAGAGCTTAACTTTGGAAGAAAGCGGAACAGCTGAGACTAATATAGGGGACCTATAAAGAGAAAAGCCCTATGTCTGGTTACTCAAACCTGAGCTCCAAGAGATGGTAGATTCTGGAGGGGAAGTCAGAGATCTTCACAGAGATTGGCAGCCATCTTGCTCCACCACATGACACTAGGATCAACAGTAGCTGACTTTGATTAGAAAGCAACTCTTATAGTGTCTTCAGTTGGACTTTTCACAACCTTGTAACTATGAGCTTTTATCCCAAATAAATATCCTTTATAAAAGCCAACACATTTCTGGTACTTCGCATCAGCAAGCCTTTGGCAAACTAAAACAGTTACCATCAGCTCTATCCATTTCCACATTTTTACAGTCAAGCTAATTAAAAATTCTACATACATTAAGCATCAGTACCCCTTCCAGCCCTCATCTTATCTCTTAGTGTTTATTCTTCTTATTTAGTTCATATCAGTGAAACCATACAATATTTGGCCTTTTGGGCCTGGCTTATTTCACTCAGCATAATGTCCTCAAGATTCATCCATGTTATCATATGTGCCCCAATTTCATTTCTTCTTACAGCAGCATAGTATTCTATCATGTATATATCACATTTTTTTATTGATTCGTTGGTTGATGGACTTGGGTTGTTTCCATCTTTTTGCAATTGTGAATAATACTGCTATGAACATCGGTGTGCAAATGTCTGTTTGCGTCGCTGTTTTCTGTTCTTTTGGATACATTCTTAGTAGAGGAATTGCCAGGTCATATGGCAGTTCTAAACTTAGCTTCCTGAAAAACTGCCAAACTGTCTGCCACAGAGGCTGCACCATTCTACATTTCCAACAATGAACAAGTGTTCCTATTTCTGCACATCCTCTCCAGCACTTGTTGTTTTCTGTTTTTTAATAATGGCCATTCTATGAGAGGTGAGATGATACCCCATTGTCGTTTTGATTTGCATTCCCCTAATAGCTAATGATATTGAACACATTTCATGTGCTTTTACACCATTTGAATTTCCTCTTGGGAGAAATATCTATTCAAGTCTTTTGCCCATTTTTTAAATTGAATTGCTTGCCCTTTCATTGTTGAGTTATATGATCTCTTTATATAAGATGGAAATCAAACCCTTAAGGATATGTGGTTTCCAAATATTTTCTCCCATTGAGTGGGCTGCCTTTTCACCTTCTTGACAAAGTCCTTTGAAGCAAAAAGTTTGAGGAGGTCCCATTTATCCATGTTTTCCTTCATTGCTCATGCTTTTGGTATAAGGTTTAAGAAAACACCACCTACCACCAGAGCTTGAAGATAGTTTTCTACATTTTCTTCTAAGTGTTTTATGGGTCTGGCTTTTATATTTAGGTCTTTGATCCATTTTGAGCTAATTTTTGTATAAGGTGTGAGGTAGGAGTCCTTTTTCTTTCTTTTGAATATGAATATCCAGTTCTCTCAACACCATTTGTTGAATAGAGTTTTGGCTCAGCTGTGTGGGCTTGATGGCCTTGTCAAAATTCACTTGAGTATAGATGTGAGGATCTGTTTCTGAACCATCAGTTTAGTTCCATTGGTCTATCTGTTAATCTTTATGCCAGGACCATGCTGTTTTTACCACTGTAGCTAAGTAATATGATTTAAAATCTGGAAGTGAGAGTCCTCCAACTTCATTCTTCCTTTTTAAAATGTTTCTGGCTATTTGCAACCCATTACCCTTCCAAATAAATTTGATAATTGGGTTTTCCATTTCTTTTTAAAAGGCTGTTGGAATTTTTATCTGGATTGGATTGATTCTGCATATCAATTTGGGTAAAATTGGCATCTTAACGATATTTAGTCTTCCAATCTATGAACACGGAATGTTCTTCCACTTATTTAGGTCTTCTTTGTTTTCTTTTAGCAATCATTGCACATTTCTAAATACAAATGCTTTACATCCTTGGTTAAGTTTGTTTCTAAATATTTGATTCTTTTAGTTGCTATTGTAAGTGGAATTTTTTCTGACTATCTCCTCCAATTGCTCATTACTGGTGTATAGAAACATAATTTATTTCTATGCTTTAATCTTGTATCCTGCCACTCTGCTGAACTCATTTATTAGCTCTGGTAGCTTTGTTTTAGATTTTTCAGGACTTTCTAGGTATAGGATCATATCTGCAAATAGCAAAGATTTTACTTCTTCCTTTCCAATTTGGACGACTTTTATTTCTTTTTCTTGCCTGATTGCTCTAGCTAGAGCCTCTAGCACAATATTGAACACAGTGGTGACAGTGGGCATCCTTCTCTTGTTCCTGATCTCAAAGCAAAAACTTTCAGTCTTTCACCACTGAGTACAATTTTAGCTGTGGTTTTTTTCATATATGCCCTTTATCATGTTGGGGGGCGGTTCCTTCAATTTCTATCATTTGGAATATTTTTATGAAGAAAGGATACTGTATTTTGTCAAATGCCTTTTCTGCATCAATCGACAGGATCATGTGACTTTTTTCTTTGATTTATTAATGTGATGTATTACACTAATTGACTTTCTTTTGTTGCACCACTCTTGCATGCCTGGTATAAAACCCACATGATCATGATGAATTATTCTTTTAATGTGTTGTTGGATTCGATTAGCAAGTATTTTGTTGAGGATTTTTGCATCTATATTCATTGGGAAATGGGCTTGTAATTTTCTTTTTTTGCAATATCTTTATCTAGCTTTGGTATTAGGGTGATATTGGCTTCGTGGAATGAGTTTGGTAGCATTCTTCCCTGTTCAATGCTTTGGAAGAATTTGAATAAGATTGGTATTAAATCTACTTTGAATGCTAGGTAGAATTCACCTGTGAAGCCCTCTGGTGCAGGGCTTTTGATCTTGGGGAGTAGTTTGATAACTGTTTCAATATCTTTGTTTGTGATTGGTTTGTTGAGGTCTTCTATTTCTTATAGGGTCAGTGTAGGTTGCTCGTATGTTCCTAGGAATTTGTCCATTTCATGTACATTGTCTAGTTTCTTCACACACAGTTGTTCATAGTATCCTCCATGATCACTTTTATTTCTGTGGGGTCAGTAGTTATGTCCCCAGTTTCATTTCTGATTTTATTTATTTGCATCTTCTTTCTTTTTATCTTTGTCTGTCTATATAAGCATTTTTCAATTTTGTTGATCTTCTCAAAGAACCAACTTTTGGTTTTGCTAATTCTTTCTACTATTTTTTTGTTCTTAATTTCATTTATTTCTGCTCTGATGTTTGTTATTTCGTTCTTTATGCTCACTTTGGGAATAGTTTGCTCTTGTTTATCTACTTTCTCCAGCTGTGTAGTTAGGTCATTGATTTTAGCTCTTTCTTCTTTTTTAACGTAAGCATTGAAGGTTATAAATTTCCCTCTCAGAACTGCCTTTGCTGCATCCAAGAGGTTCTGATATGTTGTGTTCTCATCGTCATTCATCTCAAGATAATTACTGATTTCTCTTGCAATTTTGTCTTTGACCCACTGATTATTTAAGTGTGTTGTTTAATCTCAATATATTTATAAATTTTCCTTTTTTCTGCCTCATGTTGATTTCCAGCTTTATTCCATTATGATCAGAGAAAGTGCTTTGTATAATTTTGATCTTTTTTAATTTATTGAGATCTGTTTTGTGGCCCAACATATGATCTATCCTGGAGAAAGATCCATGAGCACTTGAGAAGAATGTATATCCTGCTGTTTTGGGGTGCAATGTTCTGTACGTGTCTATTAGGTTCAGTTCATTCATCATATTATTCAAGCTCTCTGTTTTCTTATCGATCCTCTGCCCAGATGTTCTATCTAATGATGAGAGTGGTTTGTTGAAGTCTTCAATTATTGTTGTAGTGACATCTGTTTCTCCCTTCAGATTTGCCAGTGTTTGTCTCATGTCATTTGGGGCATCCTAGATATGTGCATATACATTTATGATTGTTATTTCTTCCTGGTTAACTACCCCTTTTATTAGCATACAATGACCTTCCTTGTCTTTAATAACAGCTTTGCTTTTAAAGTCTATTTCATCCAATATATGTATAGCTACTCCCAGTCTTTTTGTTTTTTTGTTTTGTTTTGTTTTGTTTTGTTTTGTTTTGTTTTGTTTGCTACTGCATGCTTGGAATGTCTTTTTCCAGCTTTTCATTTTCAATGTATTTGTATGCTTGGGTCTTATGTGAATCCCTTGTAGACAGCACATAGATGGCTTATATTTTCTTATCCATTCTGCCAGTGTATATCTTTTGGTTGGGGAGTTT
>JAQZBX010081754.1:0-13629 GCA_029593785.1 Cabassous unicinctus | reverse complement strand
CCATCTTTTTCCCTATCTCTCTCATTTATTGAGCGATTTTCCACCCACTGTGACAATGCCCTGTGAACATTTCAACATTTTTATATACCTTTTATTTATGCTCAGGTGAACTTCCTCCTATGCATCCCCCATACCAGACACCCCACACCAACAGTCCTTCCCCACCCCAGTTCTACCCCTTCTGTGATCCAAAGCTTCTTCAAAGATGAAGCCAATAAAATAGGTGAACATAATTAATAGGAAAATGAAATAATGATAAGTTTAAATGGAAGAGATAAAATACATAAAAAATTTTTAGAAAATTAAATTAAATTAAAAGATTGGGATATTAAAAAAGGAAAATTTAAAAAAATTTTCTGACCTTTTGCCTTTCATCACTGCAATATCTGGTGTACTGTCTGTACAATGGCAACTTCCCCCTCTCATTCTCCTGTGTCTCAGTATTTTTCATTTTGCTTTCAAAGTTTTATGTCACAGCAAAGTCACACATAGAATACAGGAGACTCATATACCCAACATCCTCACCATTTTCTCCCTCCCATATTAATACCTTTTTTATGTGTGTTGTAGCATTGTTATAACTGATATACAAATAATAACAGATAGCTAATAAACATTGTCAATGGCTTACACTATGGTTTACATTTTAGACTGTGCACTTTTATAAATTCTGATGGTATTTACCATGTCCTGTGTCCACCACTGGATGGTAATGAAGCACATTTCCCCTGACCTCTAAATACCTCTTGTTTGATCTATTCTATTTCTCTCACTCCATCCCCCCAGGCCAATGATGACACCCTGGATGACTCATTGGATGACAAGATTCATAGTAACATGCAACAAGAGACACACTTGACACACTGGTTTGTCCTCCCCTATTATGAACCATCCTTGTTCTTGAGATACTCCCACCTGTCTATTTCTGAACAAATTGGCCCTCCCAAATCTGGGAATACAACACCTTCCCGCTCATTATTTGGGTCTCCACCCATTGATACAACACATTATGACAGATTGAATACTCACACACTCCCAAGAAGCCTGCTCCAGGTTCACTCTGTACTGAATGAACCCCCCAACCAACACCCTAAACCAGTGACCTTTCCTTGTCCTATTGCCATATGAGCATTCCCAACTCCATACTTTCAACCTCATACCCACAAATCCCCAGAGTCTCTTGACTGGTGAGTTTAATCCATTAACAATTGGTGTTATTATGCTCAAGGAATTACTTACCTTAGCCATATTTTCTTTGGGATTATGTATGTCATATGTTATTTTTCTTTTTCTTTTTGTCTTTTTAGTTGTTCTTACAGTCTCCTCCAACTGTCACTTTCCTGTTTTTTCCTTTCAACCTGCAGTACTCCCTTTAGTATTTCTTGAAGGGCAGGTATCTTATTGGCATACTCTCTTAATTTCTGTTTTTCTGTGAATATTTTGAACTATCCATCATTTTTGAATGCCAACTTTGCTGGATAGGGAATTCTTGGCTGAACATTTTTTCTTTTAGTCCCTTAACTATGTCATACCACTGCTTTCTTGCTTCCATGGTTTCAGATGAGAAATCAGCACTTAATCTTATAGAGCTTCACTTGTATGTGATGGCTCTCTTTTCTCTTGCTACTTTCAGTGTTTTCTCTTTCTCTTGAACATTGAACAGTTTCACCAGTATATGTGTTGAAGTAGGCCTGTTGAGATTTATATTCTTTGGTGTGTGCTGTGTTTTCTGGATTTGTGCATCAATTTCCCTCAATAGGGTTAGGAAATTTTCAACCATTATTTCCTCCAACACTCCTTCTGTCCCCTTTCCATTGTCTTCTCCCTCTGGGATGCCTATAATGCATATGTTTGCATGTTTTATGTTGACATTCAAATCCCTAATTCCCTGCTGGATTTTTTCTATCTTTTTATCTATCTCTTCTACTATCTGTTTGATTTCAGATATACTGGCTTCCACATCACTAATTCTTTCTTCTGCCTGTTCAAGTCTACTGTTATGTACTTCCAGTGTCTTTTTTATTTCTTGGATTGTGCCATTTATCAACATCATATATGTTATCTTTTTATATATGTTTACAATTTCTTCTGTATGTTCTCCCTGTGTCTTCTTAATAGCTTTAATCTCTTCTTTAACTTCATTAAGTTGGTCCATGATGTTTGTTTGGACAGCTTTGATTAGTTGTTCAATATTCTGCACCTCTTCCTGGTTTTTAGTTTATTCATTGGACTAGGCCATGTCTTCCTGTTTCTTAGTATGGTTTGTAATTTTTTGTTGTAGTCTGGTCATTTTTTATCTTGATGGCTTATTCAGTTGATTAGCTTTCAGTATAAGACATAGCAGAGGAGAGAACTTTGTTTTGATGCTGAAGCCCTGGGCAGAGCTGAGCCATTCACCTAATAGTTTGCAGCTGCAGGGACCACAGCTGGGAGCGGCTGAGAAGGTACTAAAAGAAATGAGCCCTCAAGCCTACAGCTGAGATCAAAAGAATCTGGGACCATGGAGATTTAAGAGGAAAGAGGAAGACTGCACCCTCACAGATATTGCTTGCCTTCTTGCTTAAACACATGGCAAGTGACTTTGGGTGAGAAACCAACCTTGTGTTGGACTCTTTAAGGACTTATAACTGTAAACTTTTACCTCAAATTAATACCCATTTTAAAAGCCAACAGATTTCTGGTACTTTGCATCAGCACTACTTTGGCTGACTAATTCAAGGTGGTAATTCATACAATTAAAAATTGCCATGTAGTAAAAAGAAATAACTACTGATATAAGCAATATTCTTATACTGAAGAGTGAAAGAAGCCTTACACAATAGAGTTCATAAAGTATGATTTAACAGATATGAACTACCTAGAACAGGAAAAACTTATCTATGGTGTAACACAAAATCAGAACCCTGGTTGTCTTTGGAGGAAGAGAGGTTAGATTTACTAGGTGGGGGTTGACAAAGTAATTTATGTAAAGGTTAATATTCTAAAACTTGATAAAAGTTTGGTTAAATAGTCTGTAAAACTCATCATAAATATGAGTTTTATTAACTAAAATGGCTATACTAAAAATATTGAACCCTAAAGATATTCATTCTGAATTATTTAAAGGTTTACTGATGTCTGCAATTTTGCTTGAAATGGATAAAAAGAAGTTGGTTCAATTACCAATGTTGTATGTGATAAAAATGCATTCAAATATTAAGGGTAGAATCTCTATTGTGTGCTATGTGTCAACTGTGAAATTCTTCCAGCTTTCCATTTTTTGAAATATTTCATGATTACATATTTGAAAACCAAACCTTTCTGAGTCCCTTTCTATATTTATGTCTTCTGGAAGTCCCTAAGCAAAGAGATGAAAGTTGAGGGTAACTTAATCTGTTGGGATCATGAGATAAATGGGGAAAGAAGTCTGTTAAAAGCATGACCTATACAATTTTGGGAACTATCTCCAGCATTCCACATTCTTTTAGGGACTGCAAAGAAACACCCTGCCCTCCATGTTCACTCCCCTTCCTCCTCCCCACCCTTTTGGAAGGGGAAGGGAGGCATTCTTTATAGATCAGAGGGAGCCACAGAGCACAAGGAGCATGGATATGGCCATGTGAAAGACTGCTCAAGTGTGCCTGGTTAGGTTAATTTTTAGTTCTACAGGAAAATACAGAATTCCTGCTTGTTATTCCCCCATAGAGAACTACTAGTGTGGACTTACATATTCCTCCATCTGCTTAGGTGGAGAAGAAATGCACTAATTATGGCTGAGTGTGCCTTTATGTCCTTCTTTTGCAGGTCCAGAACATTTGATTATGGTTTTTATTAGAGCCCTTATGAAGAGATCATCATCATTTTCAACATCTGTACCACCTGAAGTTTTCTTTTAATACTGTGATGTTCTGCATACACATTACACTGTCTGGTACTCTCACAATCTCATTTCTATTTTTATCAGCCAATGGTCACAGGTCTTTTTTGTATTCCTATAAAATGTATTAGGGTCACTGAGCTCCTCATGTTCTCCCTGTTACTGTTATGAGCATGAGAATATTAAAATTTTCTTCCTCACTCAACAGGCTTCAGCTTGGCATTTCTTTTTCTTTAGCTTCCCTGAGAGTAGAGAAGGTGGGTGTGGATTGAAAGCAGTAGACCTGAGTCTGTACCTGGGACCCAGGTGAGTCATGGTAAGAGCATCTCCCACAACAGGGTCAATGTTGAAAGCTAAAAGAAGTTGGGACCAGCAAAAGAAGCAGGAGCAGGAGAGTCTCCTCTCTGTGCTGACTCCTGTGTCTGCATCTGACACTGGGTCCAGGCCTTTATCTCTGCCCCCACCAGTCTGTCCAATCTCTGCCTGAGTTTCAGGATACATCATAATAGGACATCTGTGACTTTTCCTGAGTACACAAACCGTATGAAATCCTCAGCCTGATTCCTTGCCTGGATGTCCATGACTGCCCAGGGTACTCCCCTTTCCATCTCAATGATATTCATCCCTGACTAATAAGGAGAAATCCACTTTTGTAGGTGAATTAATTGGGCATCAGCATCACACTGCCATTTGGAAGCAGGGCAGATCTCCAAAACAGTGTTTGTAGTTCAGGACACAGGGTTTCAGGGAGGGCCTTATAAGTCCATCAGAGTGGCTGCTTAAGCAAAGGAGTTTTAGCCCCTCCTCCACTGCCTATATTCCATCCCTCTGTAGCCATGTCCCATGTCCACAGACTGTGGTTTCCATGGTGGCAGTAAACAAACCTCAGAAAGACTTTTTTTCTTATTTTCATAAGCATGAAATATTTCTTCCTGTACATCTTTAATAAAGTGAGGTGTTCCTGGATCAAGTTCTAGAAAAAGATAGGAATCCAGAAATATGGTCAGCATTCAGGGTTGCTTTTGTTCTGTGTTTGTCTAGTGGAAAGGAAGCAAAGAGGATGATAATTGCAATTGACAACACTGTGTATTGACACACATGTCAAAGTCCTGGGTCAACAAGGGTAAAATTTGGTAATTGTTCCACTGCTTTTTGTTGGGACCCTGATAGACTGCTATTTGGGTATAAGTGTAAAACAAAAATAAAAAAGTACTTAAAAGTTCAAGTCTTCAAATTAGATGAAGTTTGTCCTGGATTGAGTATGTCAACAGGGACTGGAAGAAGCAAATTGAAGTCCACCCTGAAAGAGAGTAGTACCACTCTAGACCTCACATCATCTGTACAATTTTGAAATATAATGTCAAATGCATAATAGAAAAATCACCAGGTAAAAAATGAAACAAGATAATATGAGTGAGAAGCAACAAATCACACCTTGGGAATTCCAAATGCTGGCATATTAGATGGAAAATGTAATGCTTTGGGGCAAAGAAAACCAGGACACTTCTTACCAACTCCCAGAAGAGCAAGAGTCAGAGATATGAAGAAATCAAAACAAATAATTAGAATGTAAACAACAGCAATGAAATAAAATAAGAGCAAAGTGTCAAAGAGAAAACTTAACAAATATACAAAAACAGCAATTAAATAAAACCATAGAGAAAAGAGGGAAACCAATCAACTGAATAAACCCATCAAAATAAAAAGATGAAGGCAACAAAAAATTACAAACCATACTAAGAAACAGGAAGATATGACTCAGTATGATGAACAAACTAAAAACCAGAAAGAGGTGCAGACAATTGAATAACTAATGAAAGCTGTCCAAACAAATATTCAGGACCAACTTAAAGAAGTGAAGGGAGAGATTAAGGATATTAAGAACACACTGGGAGAACATACTGAAGAAATTGTAAACATACAAAAAAGATAAAAGATATGATGGTGATGAATGGCAAAATCTAAGAAATCAAAAAGACACTGGAAGCACATAACAGTAGATTTGAACAGGTGGTGGAAAGAATTAGTGATGTGGAAGACAGTACATTTGAAATCAAACAGTTAGAACATATAGATAAAAAGATAGAAAAAACCCAGCAGGAACTTAGGGATTTGAATGGCAACACAAAATGCACAAACATACACATTATAGGCATCCCAGAGGGAGAAGAGAAGGGAAAGGGGACAGAAGGAGTGTTGCAGGAAATAATGGCTGAAAACTTCCCAATCCTACTGAGGAAGATGAATATACAAGTCCAGGAAGCACAGTGAACCTCAAACAGTATAAAACCCAAACAGTCTACTCCAAGACATGTATTCATCAAACTCACTAATGCTGAAGAGAAACAAAAAATACTGAAAGCAGTAACAGAAAAGAGAACCATCACATACAAGGGAAGCTCAATATGATTAAGTGCTGATTTCACATCTGAAACCAAGGAGGCAAGAAGACTGAGTATGCCAATAAGATACTGGCCCTTCAAGAAATACTAAAGGGAGTACTTCAGGTTGAAAGGAAAAAACAGGAGAGAGAGGCCTCAAGGAGAGTGGAAGAACAACTAAAAAGACAAAAAGAGAAATTAAAGCAACATATGATATACATAATCTCTAAGAAAATATGGCTAATGTAAATAATTCCTTGAGAGTAATAGCACTGAATGTTATTACCAGTTAAGAGACAGAGACTGGCAGAACAGATTAGGAAATATGACCCATCAATATGTTGTCTGCTAGAAACCCACCTTATTCCCAGGGATACAAGGAGGCTGAAAGTGAATGGCTGGAAAACAATCATACAAGCAAACAATTACCAAAAAAGATGGGAGTAGCTATACTAATATGGGACAAATTAGACTTTAAATGCAAAACTATTGTAAGAGACAAAGACAGACACTATATATCAGTGAAAGGGTAATCTTTCAAGAAGAAATAACAATCATAAACATTCATGCACCTCACAGGGGCCTCAAAATACATGAGGCAAACACTGGAAAAATTAAGTGGAGAAATAGATGCCTCTACAATTATAGTAGGGGACTTTATTAAACCATTATCACCATTAGACAGAACATCTGGAGAAAGAATCAAAAAAGAAACAATGATGTTCATTAATACATTAGAGTATCTGTTCCTGATAGACATATACAGAACACTACACACTAATACAGTGGGATACACATTCTTCTGGAGAACACATGAATCACACTTCAAGATAGACCACATGCTAGGCCACAGGAGAAATTCTCAATGAATTGAGAAAGGTTGAGATTATACAAAGAAATTTCTCTGAGTACAATGGAAGGAAATTGGAAATCAGTAAGGGCCAGAGAACCAGATTAGGCAGAAAGATATGGAAGTCAAACTGCTCATTCTTAGACAAACAGTGGACCAAGGAGGAAATCTCAAAAGAAATCAATAACTACCTTGAAATGAATGAAAATGACAACAGAACATATCAAAAACCTATGTGATTCAGCAAAAGCTGTATTGAGAGGGAAATTCATAGCTATAAATCGGTATATCAAAAAGAATAAAAGCTAAAATTGAAAATCTAACTGCACATCTGGAGGAATTAGAAAAACAACAACAAACTAACCCTAAAGGAAGTAGAAATAAGGAAATAACAAAGATTAAGGCAGAACTAAATGAAATACAAAATAAGAACATTAGAAAAAATAAAACCAAAATCTGGTTCTTTGAGAGGATCAATAAAATTGACAAACCCTTAAGTAGACTAACAAAGAAAAGATGCAAAAGTACAAAATAAGAAATAAGGAAGGGGATATCACCACTGATGACATAGAAATCAGAGTGTCATAAGAGGGTACTTTGAAGAATTATATGCCAACCAGAATGATAATTTAGAGGAATTGAACAAGTTTCTAGAACCTCACAAGCAGCCTACATTAACAAAAGAAGAAACTGATGAACTCAACAGCCCAATGACAAATAAAGAGATAGACTCAGTCATCAAAAACCTCTCAACTAGGAAATAAAAAAGAGGGGAAAAAAAAACCCTCCCAACTAAGAAGAGCCCAGGACCAGATGGCTTCACAGGTGAATTCTACAAACATTCTGGAAAGAACTATCACCAATCCTGCTTAAGCTTTTCCAAAAAATAGAAGTAGAAAGAACATTGCCTAACTCATTCTATGATGCCAATACTACCCTAATACCAAGGCCAAAGATGCCACAAGAAAGAAAAATTACAGACCAATTTCTCTAATGAACCAAAATGCTGAAATCCTCAACAAAATACTTGCTAATTACATTCAACAACATATAAAATGAATTATACACCATGAACATGTGTGTTTCATCCTGGGTACTCAAGGATGTTTCAACATAAGAAAATCAACCAATGTAATATACCACATAAATAGATTGAAAGAAAAAAAATCATATGATCATCTTTATAGATGCAGAAAAAGCATTTGAAAAAATACAGCACCCTTTCCTGATAAAAACAACTGCAAAAGATAGGAATAGAAAGAAATTTTCTCAACATGATATAGGGTATACATGAAAAACCCACAGCTAACATCATCTTTAATGGTGAAATCCTAAAAGCTTTCCCTTTAAGATTGGAACAAGACAAGGATGCCCACTATCACCACTGCTATTTAACATTGTCTTAGAAGTAGTTGCTTGAGCACTGAGGCAAGAAAAAGATATAAAAGGCTTCTAAATTTGGAAAGAAAGAAGTACAAAGTTCATTATTTGCAGACAACATGATCCTATACATAGAAAGCCCTGAGAAATCTACAACAAAGCTTCTAGAACTTATAAAGGAGTTCAGTAATGTCTCAGGTTACAAGATCAATGCTCAAAAATCAGTAGTATTTCTGTACACCCATAACAAACAATCTGAGGAGGAAATCCAGAAAAAAATATCATTTACAAAAGTAACTAAAGAATCAAATACCTAGGAATAAATTTAACTAAAGATGTAAGGGACTTACATCTTAAATAAATGGAAGAATATTCCCTGTTCATGGATAGGAAGACTAAACCTCATTAAGATGTCTATCCTACCCAAACTAATCTAAAGATTTAATGCAATCCCAATAAAAATCATCTCAGTATTTTTTGATGAATTGGAAAAACTTATTACAAAATTTATTTGGAAGGGTAAGAGTTCCCAAATCACCAAAGACATATTGAAAAAGAAAAACGAAATTAAAGGTATCACACTACCTAACTTTAAAACATACTATAAATCTACAGTGGTCAAAACTGCATGGTATTGGCACAAGGATAGAAATACCAAATAATGGAACCAAATTGAGAGTTCTGATATAGATCCTTACATATACAGTCACCAGATATTTGACAAGTCCACCAAGCCCACTCAACTGGGAGAGAATGGCCTCTTCAACAAATGGTGCTTGAAGAACTGGATATCCATATCCAAAAGAATGAGAGAGGAATACCCATCTCACACCTTATACAAAAGTCAACTCAAGATGAATCAAGGATCTAAATATAAGAACCAAGACCATAAAGACATTGGAAGATAATGTAGGAAACCATCTACAGGACTTTATAATAGGAAATGGTTTCATGAACTTCACACCCAAAACACAAGCATTGAAAGAAAAAATAAAGGTGATCTCAAAATTAAAAACTTTTGCACCTCAAAGGATGTTATCAAGAATGTACAAAGGCAGTCTACCCAATGAGACAAAATATTTAGCAACCATATATCTCATAGGAGCTTAATATCCTGCATATATAAAGAAATCCTACATCTCAAAAATATAAAGAGAAACAACCCATTTTAAAAAATGGACAAGTGACCTGAAAAGACACTTTTCCAAGGAAGAAATACAAAGGGTTAAAAAGCACATGAAAAGATGCTCAATATCATTAGCTATTATGGAAATATAAATCAAAACTAAAATGAGAAACCATCTTACACCCATTATAGTGTTGGCTATTAAAAAAACAGCAGTGTATAAGTGTTGGGACAGGATGTGGAGGAAAGTAAACCCTCATCCATTGCTGGTGGGAATGTAGAATGGTCCAGCAACAGTCCCCCAAGGGCAGAGGCCGTGACTGGCAAAGGAAGATAATCCACTGATGGGCCCTTGATATGGACAAGTAGGCTTATGAGCCTTTGTTCTTGAAATTGAAACTTAGCTTATTGTTATGGAGTGACTAAGGTTTGCCTCCTGAGAGCCTCCTTGTTGCTTAAATGTGACCTCTCTCTAAGCCAAACACAGCATTCCCAGTGTGGAACATGACTCCTGGGAATGAGCCTCCCTGGCACTGAGGGATTGCTACCAAGCACCAATTAGAAATGCAACTGGAAAAAGACTTTGAAATAAAAGGGGGGAAATGTAAAGACAAATGAATTTATATCACTAAGAGACTTCAAAGTGAGTTGGGAGTTCATCCCAGAGGTAATGCTTACACACATCTCAGCAGGATCTCATAGACATCCAAATTGGATACTACCCCAAATAATGGGGCTTCTGAGGGCTCTGGAGACACCCATCTCCTATGGTCAAGGTGGATATTTCCAGAATTTGGTTCCTTGTCAGTAGGCACTACTTTGGGGTTTGTTCTCCTGAGAATGACAGAGTTGGACTCAATTATGTCTTCCCTGCACATGGCTCATCTGTCCCTCCTATTTAAACCTATACTTGGTGCTGGAGTTTGTATGTGTACATCAAGAGACTTAAGTATTTAGGCTTTTCATATGCCAGCTGGACCCAGATCCTCATCAGAGTTGCAACCCCTACTCGACAGCTCATTGGACTCAATCTGGAAAACTGGTGGGGTGATGATGATGGATAATGGCTTTCCCAGGGAATGGAAAGAGTCTTCAGCTGCAGGAAGGATAGTCTGATCAATCTTCTGCATGGGATATGAGCCCCCTCTCAATTTGAGGTGCAACTGATATCACTATCCCAGAATCCTCAGATATGAGGGAAGAGCTATGGACTAGAGTGGACTTACTGGTATTCTACTATAGACATATTGTGATTCTAGCAATGGAAGAAATTACAACATTGATGTGGAACCTGTGGCCACTGGAGGCACTGGGGGCAGGCAAAGGGAAAAATAGTTGTAATACAGGGGCTTTTTCAGGCCTTGGGAATCATCTGGAGTGATGTTGCAATGACAGATATAGGTCATTTTGTATCATCACATAACATGCAGAGTTGTGTGGGAGAGAGTATAGACTACAATGTGAGCTATGGTCCATAGTTAATGACAAAGCCCCAGGATATGTTTGTGCCACACTAATGAAGGATGTTTGTATGCACAGGTGTGGGAGGTGTCAGGAGTGGGGCATATGGGAATCCCTATATATTTTGTGTAACATTTATGTAATCTAAGTATCATTTAAAAAGTAAATAAACTATCTGTTACTAAAAAGGAAAAATATTGATGAGACTGATTCATGGACTCAAGAATCCAAACAAAATCCAGAAGGAAAAATTAAAATAAATGCACAACTAGGCATATAATGTAAACTTGAAAGAAAAATAAAAATATCTATAAAATATGGATATAACTAGTAAAGGGGTAATAAATGAAAAAGCTGATTACAAAACACCAACAATGGAACACAGAAAGTGATGGCATGAGATCTTTACATTGTTAACATAAAGTAACTGCCAAAGTAGAATTCTATACTGATATAGAAGTCCTTCAAGATGAGGTGAAATAAACACTTTTTCAGACAATTAAAAACTGAGGAAGTTTGCTAGCAGCAACTAATTTTAAAAGAAATGTGAAAGGATATTCTTCAGGCAGAAAGAAAATAGTCCCAGATGGAAGGTCCAAGATTCAGGATGGATTTAACAACAATAATTGTTAATTAAATTCAATGAATATTGAATGGGTAAAGTAATAATAATGATATCTGTGGGTTAGAACATGCATAAAGTATTAAAATACATGATAATTCATTTCATAAGATGGGTAAATGAATCAAAGGTGTTTTAAAATTTATCATTTGTGAAGTTGATAAATAATGTCAGAGTTGATATGGCAAGCAAAAATGTTGTAATTTCTCAGTTACTATATAAAAGAATATGAAAATAATGCATCTCATCCAAATAAATCAAAGAGAAAAAATGAACAATTATAATCAGTGCAAAAGAAAGCATTTAGGAGGAAAAAAGAACATAGAACAGAAAGCACAAATAACTCATGAAAAGAAGGGAGATTTAAATAAGTACTTGCACTGAATTTTATGATATATATTTAATATAATTATATTTAACATTTATAGTTAATGAATATAAATGTTCCTCTAAATCAAAATTTTCATGTAAATTTAAAAGCAAATATAGGGATTATGGGAAGATGGTGAAGAACCAACAGGCAAAGCTGAATGCTCTCACAAAAAAACGGAGAAAAAGCCAAAAGCTGTCTAAGAGACCTGCTTTGGGGCATTCAGCCAATGAGAACAGTGCTACAGAACTCCAAGGAGGGTTAAGGGCAGAGAGTTGAAGAAGCTGAAACAACAAACATTAGTTACCTAACCCTTGTGGTCTCTGGGAAGGGCTTCCCTCCCCCACCCCAAGATATTAAGCTGGGGTAAAGTCCCTGGCTCACTGTAGCCAACTTAGAGGGGGAACTGACATGTTCCTTACTGTGAGTTGTTTCAAGGGAAAAGGGAGGGGAAGCCTGGGTGATTTTCTTCAGTGAATTTGGCCCGCAGAGCCTGCTTTGAATCTCTGATCTTGAGATTCAACACAGGAACACAGGAAAGCCAACACTGAAACACCTCTATGGAAAGGTGTGTTGACTAGTGCCATCTGCTGGCCAGTCTGGAAAATGCATGGACAAAACCTGTTCATGCTCTTTGTATCCAACCCCTGGGAGAAAATCTGTGCCCCACTAGTGACTCACTGACCTGATTTTGAATACTTAAGCTGGGAAATTTTATAGACTGAGAACAAGTTGGTCCAAATATCAAAGAAAACTTGTGGGGGAAAGGAAACAATATGCAAGAGAGAGAAATTAGCCATCAGAGAAAATACATCAGCATATTCAGATGCCTTGACATCAGCAAAAACTTACGAGCCATACCAAGAATCAGGAAGAGGTGGCCCAGACAAAAGGACAAACTAAATATCTCAAAGAGATACAAGATTTAGTACAATTAATCAGTGATAACCACACAAATCTCCAAAACAACTTCAAGGAATTTAAAGAAAATATCACTAAAGAAATAAAGGTTATTAAAAAGACACTGGGGGAAAAAAGAAGACACTGGGGGAGCATAAAGAGCAATTTGAATGCCTGCAAAAACGTAACAGATTTTATGGGAATGAAAGACATGATGGATGCAATTAAAAATACATTAGAGGCACATAAAAGCAGATTTGAATTGCTTGAAGACTGAATTATTGATTTCAAAGACAAAATATCTGAACTGGAAAAGACAGGAGAACAGAAAGAGAAGAAAACGGAAAAAATGGAATGGAGACTCAGGGAAAGGAATGACAGTGCAAAACACACAAACATTCACATTATTGGTGTCCCAGAAGAAGAGAATGGAAAAAGGGCAGAAAGAATATATATTTTTTTAATTTTAAAAAGATACTTAGATTACATAAATGTTGCACAAAAAATATAGGGATTCCCATACACCCCATCTCCCACACCTCCCACAACCTCCATATAAACATCCTTCATTAGTGTAGCACATTAATAGCAATTGGTAAACACATTCTGGGGCTTTGCCATTAAGCATGGACCATAGTTCACATTGTAGACCACACTCTCTCCCACACAGTTCTGCATGTTAT
>JAQZBX010081753.1:0-13629 GCA_029593785.1 Cabassous unicinctus | reverse complement strand
GGAAGAATGCTGTTTCTATGCAAACTCCTCAAGAATAGTTAGAGAAAAAGTGGCCCTGTTAAAGGAGCAAGCCAAAGACCATTTAAACCATGTATACCAGGCATCTGCCAGTGGAAATTACTTTCAGTATCTCCTCCCCTGGGTTTTGCCATTCATGCCAGTGATAGCCTCAGTCTTTTTCCTTTTAACTTTTGGGCCATGCATTCTATGGTACCTAACACAATACATCACTTCCTGCTTAAAGGCCTTAAAACACCAAGTAATGCCTCATGTTAAATATCAGCCCTAGGGACTATAAAAGAATCCCCATGATAGCAAGTGATGCAAGTGAATCAAAAGGGGAGAATGATGAGGGAAGTGCCCCGATCCCAACCCTGCCCTCAGCAGAAACCCACAGCTTTAAAAAATAAACTCCCCTCTGTCCCTGGTCCCTCTTTCCCCTCCTTCCTCCTCTTTTCTCCAGGGAATCCACATCAGGAAGATAAGCACCCCAGGCTTCCCCTTTGAATTGAAATTTACAGCTCCATATCAATAATGACTCTTTTTCCTCCCTAATGGCCTTCTGCTTTTAGAAAGATAAGCTAACCTGCTTCTCTGCCTTTGTAACCCCACCTGCCTGCTTGCTCAGGAATTTGCCTGCTTAATGTACCTATATAAACTTATGAAATTCGGAAAATGGGACTCAGAATTTGGAGAGAGAAACCTCTCCTCTGGGACCGCACATAAAAAAACTTTGCTCATCCGTGCTCCCAAGAGTGTTGTTTGGGTTATTTCTGACTGGCCACAACAATAGATTATAAATGCCCAGATTTTACTTGCATTTTGATCCATGTGTGTGTTTGTGGGTGGAGGTGGGGGGAATACGGTGAGAGCAGGATATAGAAGGCAAGAACAGAGGTCAAAAGGAAAGGGTGTGACCAGTTCAGCCTTTGCACTTGCTTTTTGAACCATTAAATATTCCACCCTTTTGCTAAAGGCATGGAATGAATTCCAGCTGTTTGCTGTTTTGATTGATTACCCCACCCATCAATCTCCCAGGAGGACCCAATGATAAGGCCCATGGAGAATATCCAGGGCTTTTCCTAGTTTCCAGAGGAAATCTCGTTTGGAATGGGAAAATCTTGTGAGGGTGTTCCATCAGCCATCTTGGGGGTATTGGAAGACAAGTGTTCAATGGCAGCAGTTATTCTGAATTTCTAAGGTTGGCATCCTTATTTTTGACTTCTATTATTTCTACATTAAGTAAGAAATGAGCTTTAAAACCACCTTGAACCTTTCCATGTTATTAAAATGTGCATTAATTCCCACTTTATTCATGATTTTATGGAAATGTGTTTTAAATTCTGTCAAAAGGCTTTTGTTCACCTGTGGGAATAATCATATTACTTTTTCCTAATGATATTAATATGATATATAATATTAATGAGTATATTAATATTGACCTGAACTTGCATATCTGTCAGATGTGTACTTTCTTAATGGGGTCTTGGATTCTTTTGGAATTTAATTTGGAACTTTTGCACAAATATCCATAGGTTATATTGATCAATATATTTATTTATTTTTATATACTGCCTTAATTCAGAATTAAATGACATATAAAAGTAATTTGACACTCTTTTTGTCAATTTTAATAATATGAATCAATTTATAGATAATTATAACTTGTTATGAAGGCTTAACAAAACGTTTTCATGAAACTACTTGAACCTACTGCTTGTGGAAGAGTATTTCCTTCAAACTGCCATTATTTCTTCTTCAGAAATAGTTCTGTATAACCTCATATCTTTATTTAATAAAAAAGGATATGAGACACGTGACTTATATTTTCAATTTTCATGCATAGAATTATAAAAATCACCTTCATAACTTTTGTTATATTTCTTTTTAATATGTAATGTTTCAATAGCTTAGCTTTTCTTATCTGTCATTTCTCATTTGCTGTATTTGTGCTTTCTCCCTTTTTTGATAAAATCATATGTTGGTTTTCTATTTTTTATTTTTCATAAAACATGATTTTGATTTTTTATTAGCTTTACTGTTTTCTTTGCTCTAAGCCGTTAATTTCTGCTTTTATGTCAGTTATTTCCTTCTCTAATCTTGCTTTTGTTTTTCTTTGTTCCATTTCTTTTACCAAAGTTGGCATTTTAGGGTGGTGTATGAGATCTTAGTTCAGGAGTGTCACTGTACCCAAGTATTGTTTCTTTAATGGTGGCTGATTTGGGGGAGGTAAGGGAGTGGAGGGGTTAATGGAAGGGGTTTGTACACTAAAGTTTTCTATTTTCTTTTCCCTTGCAGGATCTTAATTATCCTCCTACCTCTTATTACTTGTCCTTCATGGTGTGGTTTCCAAAGTCGATGTTTGTATTCCACTGGATTAGTGCTTATTTCTTCCATGGGATGATTAGCTGACCAAGATTGCTCTTCCAATTCCATGGGTATTTTATGTCCTTTACCTTGTGTCAGGACCCTGAAATAAAAGTTCACTTTATAAACTTAAGGTGTACTTTCTCTTTCTTTTTAAGAAGGTGATTTTAGCTCCTTCTTAGTTCAATGGCTATGATCTGCTTCTCTCTTCCATTCAGCTTTCCCCTAACTGCCTTCTATGTGGTAGGACTGGGAAAAAGCTTGGTGGATATTTTCTTTATCTACTAATAGGTAAAAAAAAATTTGATTGTTCTCTATCTTATATTTATGCTGAAAGCATGTTTTATAGAGTTTTATTTGCTGTTATTCCTTATTGTTCATGGAATTTCAGATAGCAGGAAACCACTAACTCAGATAACCAAAATTTCCTCTTCTTTGGTTCACTTCTCAATGTATTAGTTGAACTGAATCTGCTTCCACACTGATCCAGGATTTTTGCAATGCGTATGTCCATGTAGCTCCATGACTGGAGTTTCTAACTTTTTATTTGTTAACATGTAAATCTTCATTAAACTTTGGCTAAGTAACTCAAAAGTCTATGCTCTTAATTATCAGGCTAGTGCTATTAGTAAGTGACACTTGGTCTACTCTTAATACCCCAGAGATTTTGCATGTTCTTATAATATCAGTTTCCTGGATATTATATTCCTCCTTTCTTATATTTCACAAATGTCAACAGAATTATATATTTTTGAACTGCATTCCTGACTAACCAAAAGAGCTAAAAGTTCATTATTATGCTCATACAACTCTGTATATATCTGTATCTTAAGAAAAATTACCCTGTTAACTTATTTTTCTGCCGCACTGTAAGTCACACCATCCTAATGAATGCAAAAATCATGTCTTTTGTAGAGTCTGTGTAGACCTATAATAAACGGACGTTAAATAAATAACTACTGCTTACATTTAGCCATGTAAATTTCTGGGAGATACATTAACACATAATTAAAATATCTCTCCACCCTCAACCAGTCCCCTGCATGGAGAGGATTACTGGAACACAGGGAGTAAAAGAAATTTTAGATTTTTGTTGAAACATTAATGGGGTGATCCTACTAACACAGCAAGGACTATCAATCATAAAGAGAAGTAGAAAATAGTGACTCATTTCAAAAAATTTGTTTAGTGCTTTGAGATATTTAACTCATTGAAGGATAAGTAAACTTGGAGTAATGTGATAATTTTTTTAATTCAAGATTTTAAAATTTAATTTTTCACTCATTTTCTGAAAATAAAAAATCAAAATCTTTTGAAGTGTACCCTTCAAGGCTTGCTTCACTTGCTGGTTCTTAGAATACTCATTTATAAAATGAAGGGCTTTAATGAAGGGGCAATGTAGGTACAAAGCATAGCTACTCCTTTGGCTGAAGTCACTTTTTCCTTTGCTGATGGCTTCATGTAAATCAACACTTAGCTACCATAAGTAAGGGAGACTACAATCATGTGGGAATAAAAGTGGAAAAGGCTTTTGTTCTTTTCTGAGCTGAAGGGATTTTAAGAATAGTCTTAAGAATATAAGTGTAGGAAAGAATCACTAACATCAACATGACCACAAGTGTTACAACTGCTGAGGCAAAGGAAATCAATTCTAACAAATGAGTTTCTATGCAAGAAATCTGCAGGACAGATGAAGCATCACACATGAAATGATCAATGACTCTGGAAGCACAGAATTCCAGTTGCAGTTCCATGACCAACAGTGGAAGGTGATTAGAAAGCCAGCTGTCCATGAGCTGAGCACCAGTTGGTAGCACACTTTGCTGCTCATACAGGGGTTTGCAGATGGCAACATAGTGGTCATATGACATGGCAGCCAGGAGGTAAAATTCAGTAATTCCTAACAGGAAGAAAAAGAATAACTGAGATGTGCAAACATGATAGGAATTGATTTTTTTTGAATTAAAGTATTCATATATGTAAACTTTATTATTTTTTCTTTGTTTTACATTTATTATTTTTTAAATATATTTGCTTTTTATCCATTTTACCCCCCCACACTCACCCCATTTTTGCTGTTTTTGTGTCCATTCATTTGGCAATTCTCTGTGTCCGTTTCCTGGCCTCTCCTCTCATCCTTCTCCTCCTGTCTTCACCTGGAGTCAATCCTGGGAACCTAGTATGTGGAAGAGAGGCATTCTCTCACCTGTGCCACCTCATTCCTGGTTATTCAGCATGTTTCATCTTGGCTCACCTCTGTGTCTCTCTCCTGTTTAGTCGATGGGGCCAGACGGCTCACCTGCTCCTGGTGCCAGATGGAACACCTGCTTGCGGGGCCTGGGGGCTCACCCGCTCACAGGGCCTGACTGAGTACCCACACACCTTCTATATTTTTCTTTATTTTACCAGGAGGTCCTAGAGATCGAACCCAGGTTCCTCCACATAGGAAACGGACACCCAACATTTCAAGCCAAATCCACCTCCTGCTAGATCTCTTAAGGTTGACCAAAGTTACCTATAGTTACAGTCATTTCCCATACAGGATGGTCATATAATAAATCAGGATTTGTTTATCACCAGCATTCTAAAAACCAGACCTAGGTAAAAAAAAAAACAGGTTTGGAGGCACATGCATGATTTCTAATATATGAATGTTTAGCCCACCCTGATTATCACAAAATCAGGATATTTACATGGAAATGATTTTGTTTACAGTCACAATGGTTTTCAGGTATCTGGGATTACAGGTTGTTGCCAGGGTGATTTCCAAGAGGGAGAAATTGTGGAGGAAGAAATACATTGGAGTCTTGACACGGGGATCCAGGAGGCTGAGGAGGAGGATGGATAAGTTTCCCATCATGCTCCACATCCAGCTGACAAAGGGAAAAATAAAAATTATAATTCACCATTACAGGTCATTTGTCAGTCCCAGCAGAATGAATTCTATCTCTCTTGACTGGTTCTGCATTTTGATTTTGAGTCTTCTTAAATCTAAAATTACTTCAAAATCAGAAATATCAGGATTTTTGAAGCTACAGACATAGAAAAAAGAATATATTCAGAAATATAAACAAGATTAGTTTATCCTATTTGACAAGGTATATGATAACTAAAATTGCCCTGACCAACCTAGCCATCTGGCAATCACTGTTCCAGTTAAGTCAAAGTGATCTTTGTAAGAATACTAAGTTCTGTCTTCCTTTTCCCCGTTTTAGGCTTCAGGGGTAACTTAAATTATTGCCTACCATTTCTAAATGAGATGAATTTGGCTTACACATTCTAAATAGAGAAAATAACTATTATTTGAAATATATTTTCCATGAATTTTAATAAACTATTGAAAATTTCTCATAATATCTAAACAATTTTGCCAATGTCAATTTGCAATGCTTATTCAAAAATCTTTACCTCATAAAAAGACTTTCGTAAATCTGTGGAAAATATAGAAATATTAAGAGTTTGATTTTCCTCTAATAACAACGACTTCTAATGCATGTCATTAATTATTTTACCTCCATGTATGGTTTCACTGTTCTTTTATCTAATTTCCTCTAATTATTAATTTTCTCTTCTTCTAAATACTTTGGTCTTCTCATAATCAGTTCCATTTAAACTCAACATTTGGAAATCTCTTCAAACTGCAGCTAATATTGTCCCTAGTTTCAATGAATCTGGGGCAGAAATGTAGCTCTAGGAAAACAAAATGAAACAATTATTTTTAGATTTGATCTTGCACTTGGATTCACATTTTTTAAATCTTTGGTATTACTTCTTTGTGGTTGTGCAGACCACATTAAATAATTTCTTTAATGTAATTATCAAGGTGATTTTGAAAACTAGGTTTAAGAAATTTAATGAAATCCTTTTGTTACTCAACGATTCATATGGAAGTGATATTGAATAGTCATCTATGATCTTAATTACATTATTCTAGCATTCAAATTCATTGTTTTTAATCTATAGATAAAACTTTTCCCTTACAGATAGCAAGGCCCTTTGTTTTTTCTTTTTGTCACTTTGCTGATTGGATACATTATGTCCTCACACCACAAAGTTTTTCAGGCTCATCTTGTACTTTCCCTTTAACAGCCTTGAAACAGACCATTTCTGCAAGGAATCCTGGTTCTTGATAGTGGAGAAGGGTGTTTTTTTTTCAGAGCAAAAATCTGGATGTTATATGTGTTCATGTATGTGCTCATGGTTACTGGGATCACTATTTCCAGGTCCTGACAGTGGACTGAGGTGTGTTCACACACACACATGAGCATACACACATTTTCATTTTATTTATATTTATGTATGTGGTCTAAGATCATCAAATTTCCTCTAGAGTTTAAATTATATAAATTTTCCTTCTTTCATATTATTGAGTGTCTTAGGGTCATTTCAGTCTAGAATGATGCATTGAGAATATGTGAAGCTGAACCTGTCAGTCAGCCTACCACAGGTTCTCCACGCAGAGTTGTAGGTATTCACTAAGGCTCCAGTGATGGGCTCTAGACTCCAATCCCTGTCTCTCTGGGCCCATGAAGCAGCCAAGAACACTGACAACATCCACCCTTTCAGTCATTCTTTCTAAATGAGCAATTCCCAAAGGAAAAATAGGGCCCAAGTGGCAAACTTACTTCACTGGATCTCTATTTTTTCCTGTTTTCTGGCTTGGTAATTCTTTCCAATTTGTTATTTCTCCAATTAAAATATATGTTTTTCACATTTTTCATCTCATCTGTCAGATATACATGTGAATTTGGTGCAGATTTGAGTTCTCTGAAATGACTTTTATCATAGTGATGTTAATTACATTTTCCACACTAGAAATAAGGTTGAAACTCAATTTTAACTGTTTCAAGCAAATTTCAGTAGGTTATTTATCCATTCCTTTTGGTTTTAGAGAACATTTTTTACTTAAAGGACATGCTAACATTTCTGCCTGCAATTAATGTCTCTCATATCGTGTCTTATATATTCCCTCATTTTATGGTGTTTTTGAAGAAATGATTTGCTTAGGTATTGTTTTCTAGTAAAATGCCTTTAAACCCCAATTCTTAAATAATGATTTGCCTCCAGTTTAAGTTAACGATTACTGTCTCACTCTTTGAGCACATTATTAAAATATTTTTGTTTCACAAAATTTCTGTTGAAAATTCATCTCCCAAATGTATATGAATGTTTAATAAAGTCAAATGTAAATATATGGTAATGGTTAGAATTGATGGTAACATATTAAAATGAGTGTAACAAACTCTGTTGATTTTTGATGTGATTGTTACTGAAATGAGGAGTCTAGGAAGATAAATGTTATTTGGAGGACAGCGGAAAGATATTATTGGGAATGCATAACAATGATTTCGACAATAGATGAGGATTGTGGTTCATAATGTAATTTATGGACTACAGTTGACAACATTGTAATGTGTTTGCAGCAAAAACAAAATATGACCACTTTCATATTTATATTATTTTGCTTTCTACACTGTTTTTGAAAAATTTTTTTGAAAAGTATTTTACTATGGACTCAATATCTCCTCAAAGGTGCCAATCATCTATTTAAGCTATACAATTAATTTTTATCTCAAGTATTTTATTTTAATTTCAATATAAACTACTTTTCCCAAATCTTCCTACTCAATAGTGTCTTGTCTCCACACAAAATTGCCTTACCCTCTTTTTTTATACTAGGAATCATTTTTAATTATATTGTATGATTCTTCAACATTCTACAGTGTTTAATAATTATTTTCATTAGAATAGTTTTTTATGAAGAAAATACAGACTTCCCATGACTCCCCCATTCATTAATACTTTGCCTTAGTGTGCATAATTTGTTGCAATTGATGAAAGGATATTAATATAATTGTTCTATGAACTAGAGTCCAAAGTTTACATTAGTTTTCATAATTTGTTCTGTACATCCTGTGCTTTTTAAAATTTTATTGTACTAACATATTCCCTTTAAACCACATTCAAATATATATTCAGAGTTGTTAATTACATACACAATGGTGTTCTACCGTCATCACCACACATTACCACAAATTTATTATCACCTTAAACAGAAATTCTATACCAATTAAACATTAACTCCCACTTCTTTACTCCATAGAGTCTCTGTTAACTTCTACACTAATTTCTGACTTAATAAATTTGCTTTTTCTAATTACAGTGAGATCATACAATATGTGTCCCTTTGCATCTGGACTATTTCAACCACCATGATATTTTTAAGAAGCATCCATTTTGTAGCAAGTATCAGAACTTCATTCCTTCTTGCTAATAAATAATATTCCATTGCATGTGTATACTGCATTTTGTTTATCCATTCTTCTGTTGATGGCCATGAGATGTTTCTATCTTGTCGCTATTGGGATATATGATACTATAAATATTGTGTGAAAATATCTGTTCACATCCGTGTTTTCAATTCCTTTGGGTATGTTCCAGAAGTAGGATTACCAGGTCATATAATAATTCTATACATATCATTCTGAGGAATCACCAAACTATTCCACAGGGTCTGTATCATATCACATTCTCATCAACAATGAAAATTATTCCTATTTCTCCACATCCTCTCTAACACTTATTATTATTATTTTTAATAGTAGCTATTCTAGTCATGTAAATTGCATCTCACTGTGTTTTTCTAAACATACCAAATAGTGCTGATACATATTTATGAGGCATACATCCTTCCAAAGTGTACAATCAATGGTATTCTGTATCATCACACAGTTATGCATTCACTAGGTAACAATCATTTTAGAGCATTTTCATTATTCCAATAATAATAATAATAAACAAAAAACAAACCGAAAAACTCATCACTTCTCAATCTCTCTATGCTTCCCCTGTTATACATAGCTGCTATTCAGTTTCATTCTTTCTAGTATATTTGTATTTATATTTTGTAAAAATAGTCTTATATGTGCAATATCACCCACATTCATATTTTACATGAGGTTTCACTGTGTTATACAATCCCGTGGTACATTTTTCTTCTAGTAATATAAATGACCTTTGATTAACACTTTCAACCACTGTCAGACCCATATAAAGCTCTGCTAATTATAAACACTATGATATGTTTAACCATTTCTATTCATTTGGGGTTTACAAACAACCATTTAACTAATTTTGCACAGATGAACGTTTACCTTTCTACTTTTCCTTCATTCAATTTTCTGATGACCAAATACTAATTATTAACTCCACAAGTTTACCTAATATATTTAGTTCATAGTAGCACAATCATATAGTATTTGTCCTTTTCTGCCTGTCTTGCTTCACTCACCATAATATTCTCCAGGTTCAGCCATGTTGTCATATCCTTCATGACTTCATTTCTTGTTACTGCTGCATACTATTACACCGTGTGTACACTCCACAATATGTTTATCCATTCATCAGTTGATGGACACCACGCTTGTTTCCAACTTTTGGCAATCACAAATAACGCTTCTAAGAACGTTGGTATTCAGATGTCTATTCGTGTCACTGCTCTCTTTTCTTCTGTGTACATATCTAGTAATGGTATTGCTGGGTCCCATGGCAAGTCGATATTCAATTTGCTTAAGAACTGCCAAACAATCCTCCACAAGGACTGTACCATTCTACATGCCTACCAACAGTGAATAAGCATTCCTATCTCTCCACATCCTTTCCCACATTTACAGTTTTCTGACTTTTTAATAGTGGCCAGCCGAATAGGTGTGAAATGATATCTCATTGCAGTTTTGATTTGCATTTCCCTAATCGCTAGGGATGTTGAAACTTTTTTCATGTGTTTCTTCACCATTTGTATTTCTTCTTTGGAAAATTGTATTTTGCCTATTTTTTATTCAGATAGACTGTCTTTTTAGTGTTTTGATTTGTATGATCTCTTTAAATATCATGGATATTGAAACCTTATCGGAATTGTGATTGCCAAATATTTTCTCCTATTTAGTTGGCTGCCTTTTTCCCCTTTTGACAAAGTCCATTGAGATGCAAAAGTGTTTAACTTTGAGGAGGTCCCATTTATCTATTTTTTCTTTTTTGTTTGTGCTTTGAGTGTAAGTTTTAAGAAACTACTACCTACCACAAGATTTTGAAGACGTTTTCCGAACCCTTAGTTCGAAGAGTTCCATGATTGTCACTTTTATATTTAGGTCCTTGATCCATTTGAGTTAATTTTTGTATAAGGTATTAGAAAGGGATCCTTTTTTTTTTCTTTTGGATATGGTTATCCTGTTTTCCCAGCCCAATTTATTGAATAGACACTTCTGGCAGAGCTGGAAAAGCTTGACTTCTTGGTCAAAAATCACTTGACTGTAGATGTGAGGGTCTATTTCTGAGTCCTTGATTTTATTTCATTGGTCAGTCTCTACATCTCTATCCATTACCATGCTGTTCTTACCACTGTAGCTAAGTAAAAGGCTTTAAATTCAGGAAGTGAGAGTCCTCCAACTTCAATCCTTTTTAAAGATGTTTTTGATTATTCAGGGCCCCTGGCCCTTCCAAATTAATTTGATAATTGCCATTTCCATTTCTCAAAACAAAACTGTTGAGATTTTTATGGGGATTTTGTTGAATATGTAAATCAGCTTGGGAAGAATTGCCATTTTAATGATATTTAGTCCTCCAATCCATGAACACAGAATGTCCTTTCATTTATTTGTGTTTTTCAATTTTTGCAATATTTTGTAGTTTTCTGAATACAGGTCCTTGGTTAAGTTTATTCCTAAACTTGTGATTACTTTATTCACTCTTATAAATGGAAGTTTTTTTCTGATTTCCACTTCTGATTGCACTTTAGTATACAGAAACTCTTTTGATTTTTGCGCATTAATCTTGTATCCCACCTCTTTGCAGAACCTATTAGTTCTATTAGTTTCATTATGGATTTTTTAGAATTTTCTGGCTATAGGTTATAGAATCATATCATCAGTAAATAGTGAAAAATTTACTAATTCTTTTCCTATTTGGGTGCCTTTCATTTCTTTATCCAGCGTAGTTTTTCTAGCTAGAACTTCTCGCACCATATTTAATAAAAATGGTGACATGGGGCATTATTGTCTTGTTCCTTTCCCAGGGGGAAAGCTTTCATTCTTTGAAGATTGAGTACAATACTAGCTATAGGTTTTCCTTGCACACACTTTGCCATATTGAGAAAGCTTCTTTCTATTCCTATCCTTTGTAGTGTTTTTATCAAGAAAGGGTGCTGTATTTTGTCAAATGCCTTTTCTGCATCAATGGAGAGGACCATGTGATTTTTCTTCTTCAATTTATCAATGTGGTTTATTATACTAATTGATTGTCTTGTGTTGAACCACCCCTGCATCCCTTGGATAAAACCCACTAGATGGTGGTGTATAATTCTTATAATGTGCTTTTGGATTCAGTTTGTAAGTATTTTGTTGAGGATTTTTGTGTATATATTCATTAGAGATATTAGTCAGTATTTTTCTTTTTTTGTAGTATCTTTATCTGGTTTTGCTCTTAGGGTGACGTTGGCTTCATAGAATGAGTTTGGTAGCATTCCTTCCTGTTCAATTTTTTGGAAGTGCTTGAGCAAGATTAGTATTAGATCACCTTTGAATGATTGGTAAAATTCACCTGTGTAGCCATCTGGTCCCAGGGTTTTCATCTTAGGGTTTTTTTTTTTTTTATGGCTGTTTCAATCTCTTCACTTGTCATTGGTTTGTTGAGGTCTTCTTTTTTTTCTAGGGTAAATTTAGGTTGTATGTTTCTAGGAATTTGTCCATCTCCTTTACATTCTCTAGTTTTCTTGGCATGCAGTTGTCCATAGTATTTGCTTATGATCTCTCTTATTTCTGCAGGGCCAGTGGTACAGTCTCCCCTCTCATTTCTGATTTTATTTATTTGTGTCTTCTCTCTTTTTTGCTTTGTCAGGCTAGCTAAGGGTGTGTTAATTTTGTTGATCTTCTCAAAGTACCAACTTTTGGTTTTGTTGATTCTCTCTATTGGTTTTTGTTCTCATTTTAATTTATTTCTGCTCTGATCTTTACTATTTCTTTTCTTTGGATTGGTTTGGGATTAGTTTCCTGTTCTTTTTCTAGTTCCTCAAAGTGTGCAGGTAGATCTTCAATTTCAGCTTTTCTCCTTTTTAATGTAGGCATCAAGGGCTATAAATATCCTTGGTCACTGATTTTGCGGTGTATCAAAAGTTTTTATAGGTTGTGGTCTCATTTTCATTTGTCTCAAGATATTAGCTGAATTCTCTCACAGTGCCTTCTATGACCCACTTATTATTTAAGAGAATGTTGTTTAATCTCCATATATTTATGAATTTTCCCTTTATCCATCCATTCTTGGTTTCCAGTACCTCTCTGTTATAATCAGAGAAAGTGTTTTGTATAATTTCAATCTTTTTAATTTTCTTGTCTTGTCTTGTGACCAAATATATGTTCTATTTTGTAGAAGGATCCATGAGCACTTGAAAAGAACATATATTCTCCTGTTTTGGGGTGCAGTGCTTATAGATTTCTGTTAGGTCTCATTCATTTATCATATTATTCAAGCTCTCTGCTTCTTTGTTTATCCTCTGTCCAGATGTTCTATCCAATATTGAGAGTAGTGTATGGAAGCCTCAAACTATTATTGTAGACATCTATTTCTCTTTTCAGTTTTGCCAGTGAGTTTTTCATGTATTTTGGGGCACTGATGTTAGGTGCATAAACATTTAGTACAGTTATTTCTTCTTGGCAAATTGCAACTTTTATTAAAATATAATGATTTTCTTCACCTCTTAAAACAGTTTTGCTTTTAAAACCTGTTTTGTCTGGTATTAGTACAACTGCTACTCCAGCTCTTTTTTTATTATTATTTGCATGGAATATCTTTTTCCAGCCTTACTCTTCTAATCTAGTTGTGCCCTTACATCTGATGTGAGTCTTTTGTAGATGTCATACAGATGGCTTATATTGTTTTATCCATTCTATCAGTCTATGTCTTTTGATTGGGAAGTTCAAGTCTTTCATATTTAATGTTATTATTGTAAAGGCATTACTTCCTTCATCCATTTTGTCCTTTGGTTGTCTGTTGTCATATCTTACTACTGTTTGTCTTTATACCCTTTATTTACCCTTCTCAATAATCTTCATTTCTACACTTTTCTCCAAACCTCTCATCCTTGTTTTTCCTGTCAGTCAGCAGCACTCTCTTTAGAATCTCTTGTAATTCTGGTATTTTGGTAACATATTCTCTCAGTTTTTGTCTGTCTGAGAAGACTTTGAACTTACCCTCATTTTTAAGGACAGTTTT
>JAQZBX010081752.1:0-13630 GCA_029593785.1 Cabassous unicinctus | reverse complement strand
CCAGTTCCTTAAAAAATGCAGTGTTGATTTTTATTGGGATTGCATTAAATCTATAGATTAGTTTGGGTAGGATAGACATCTTGATGATGTTTAGTCTTCCTATCCATGAACAGGGAATATTTTTCCACTTATTCAAGTCTTCTTTGATTTCCTTTAACAGTGTTGTGTAGTTTTCTGTATATAAGTCCTTTACATCTTTCATTAAATTTATTTCTAGGTATTTGATTCTTTTAGTTACTATTGTAAATGGTATTTCTTTCTTGATTTCCTCCTCAAATTGCTCGTTATTGGTGTACAGAAATGCAACTGATTTTTGAGCATTGATCTTGTAGCCTGCAACATTACTGAACTCCTTTATAAGTTCCAGAAGCTTTGTTGTAGATTTCTCAGGGTTTTCTATGTATAGGATCATGTCGTCTAAAATAGTGAAATTTTTACTTCTTCCTTTCCAATCCAAATGACTTTTATGTCCTTTTCTTGCCTCATTGCTTGCACAAGTAATTCTAAGAAAATGTTAAACAGGATTGGTGATAGAAGACGTCCTTGTCTTGTTCCTGATCTCAGAGGGAAGGTTTTTAGGATTCCACCATTGAAGGTGATGTTAGCTTTGGGTTTTTCTTATATACCCTATATCATATTCAGAATATTTCCATCTATTCCTATCTTTTGCAGTTTTTTTTTAACAGTAAAGAGCGCTGTATTTTGTCAAATGCTTTTTCTGCATCTGTAGAGATGATCATGTGATTTTTTTCTTTCAGTTTGTTTATGTGGTGTATTACATTGATTGATTTTCTTATACTGAACCATCCTTGCATACCCGGGATGAAACCCACTTGGTCATGGTGTATAATCCTTTTGATTTGTTGTTGAAAGTGATTAGCAATAATTTTGTTGAGGATTTTAGCATCTAGGTTCATTAGAGAGATTGGTCTGTAATTTTCCTTTCTTGTAGTATCTTTGTTTGCTTTCGGCATTAGGGTAATGTTAGCATCGTAGAATGAGTTAGGCGATATTCCTTCTACTTCTATTTTTTGGAAGAGCCTAAGCAAAATTGGTGTTATCTCTTTCTGGAATGTTTGATAGAATTCAGTTGTGAAGCCATCTGGTCAAGGGCTCTTCTTAGTTGGGAGGTTTTTGATGACTGAGTCTATCTCTTTACTTGTAATTGGACTGTTGAGTTCAGCAATTTCTTCTTTCATCAATGTAGGCTGTTTTTGAGTTTCTAGAAACTTTTCCATTTCTTCTAAATTATCATTCTTGTTGGCATATAATTTTTCAATGTATCCTCTTATGATATGCTTTATTTCTGTGGGGTCAGTATTGATATCCCCTTGCTCATTCCTTATTTTGTGTATTTGCATCTGTTCTCTCTTTTTCTTTGTTAGTCTGGCTAAGGGTTTGTCAATTTTATTGATATTCTCGAAGAACCAGCTTTTGGTTTTGTTTATTGTTTCTATTGCTTTCTTATTCCCTATTTCATTTTGTTCTGCTCTAATCTCTGTTATTTCCTTCTTTCTACTTCCTTTTGGTTTAGTTTGTTGTTGTTTTTCCAATTCCTCCAAGTGTGCAGTTAGGTCTTCAATTTTAGCTCTTTCTGCTTTTTTAATATATGAATTTATGGCTATGAACTTCCCTCTCAGGACTGCTTTCACTGCATCCCATAGGTTTTGATATGTTGTTTTGGCATTTTCATTAGTTTCAAGGTAGTTACTGATTTCTTTTGCGATTTCCTCTTTGACCCACTGTTTCTCTAAGTGTTTGTTGTTTAACTTCCATATCCTTTGCCTAACCTGTTTCTCTGCCCCTTAGTGACTTCCAATTTCATTCCATTGTGGTCAGAGAAATTACTTTGTATAATCTTAATCTCCATGAATTCATTGAGATTTGTTCTGTGGCCTAGCATGTGGTCTATCTCGGAGTATGATCCATGGGCACTTGAGAAGAAGGTAAATCCTACTGTATTGGGGTGTAATGTTCTGTATATGTCTATTAAGTGCAGTCCTCTAATGTATTGTTGAGAGCCTTTGTTTCTTTATTGATTCTCTGTCTGGATATTCTTTCTAATGATGATAAAGGTGTATTAAAGTTCCCTGCTATAATTGTAGAGGTATGTATTTCTCCACTTAGTTTTTCCAAAGTTTGCCTCATGTATTTGAGGCACCCCGATTAGGTGCATAAATGTTTATGATTTTTCTCTCTTTTTGAGAGATTACTCCTTTTATTAATATATAGGGTCCATCTTTGTCTCTTACAATAGTTTTGCATTTAAAGTCTATTTTGTCTGATATTAGAATAGCTACTCCTGCCTTTTTTTGGCTATTGTTAGCTGGTAAAATTGTTTTCCAGGGATTCACTTTCAGTGTCCTTGAATCCCTGGGTCGAAGGTGGCTTTCTTGTAGACAGCATATGGAAGGATCATATTTCCTTATCCATTATACCAATCTGTGTCTCTTGATAGGGGAATTTAGTCCATTAGCATTCAGTGTTATTACTTGTAATGAATTTCTAACTTCAGCCATTTTTTCTTTGGGTTAATGTATGTCATATGTTGTTTTGTTTCTGTTTTTGTCTTGTTAGTTGTTTTTAAACTCTCCTCCAACTCTCTCTCCCTTGTTTTTTCCTTTCAACTTGTAGAAATTTCTTTAGTATATCTTGAAGTGCAGGTTTCTTATTGACATACTTTCATAATTTCTGTTTATCTGTGAATATTTTGAACTCACCATCATTTTTGAATGTCAGTTTTGCTTGATAGAGAATTCATGGCTTGAAGTTTTTTTTCTTTTATTAATTTGACTATGTCATACTACTGTCTTTTTGCCTCCATGGCAAAAGCTGAGAGTGAGCTTTACCTGGAAATTTATGTTCCCCAGTGTGACAGAGGTGGGCTCATTTGTGGTTTCCTTACACATGGCTCTTCTGCCCTTTCTATTTGAACCTATAATTAGTAGTATCCTTGGTAATTGTATGTTCAAGCAACTTAAATCTTTGTTCTGTCCATGTGCCAGTTGGGACCTGAATCTCAGCAGAGTTGCAACAGATAATCTTCTGTTCATTGGACTCACCCAGTACAATTAATAATGTGATGATGATGGACAAGACCATACAAAGAAACAGAAGGAGTCTGCAATTCAAGCAAGATAGTTCCATCCATCTATCCCGTGGGACCTATGCCTCTTATCAATTAGAGGCAGAGTAGTCATCACCACCCCAAATTCCTCAAGAATGGTGAATGAACAATGGACTAAAGTAGATTTACAATTATTCTACTATAGAATTACTGTTATCCTATCAATGAAAGAACTTTTATCATAGATGTGGAGGCAGTGGCCACTGAAGGTTCTGAGGAGAGGGAGCAAGAAAAACCGGTGTAATATGGGGGCATTTTGGAGACGTTGGTATCATCCTACATGACATTGCAATACGAGATACAGGCCATTATATATTTTGTCTTTTTACAAAATTGCAAGAGGCAGAGTGTAAACTATAATGTAAACTATAATCCACAGTTAGTGGAAATGCTTCAAAATGTTTTCATCAAATTTAACAAATGTACCACACTAATGAAGTTAGTGTGGGAAAGTTGGGAGGGGGAGGGAGTGAGGCATATGAGAATAGCTTGTAGTTTTTGTTTTGTAACATTCATGTAAAAAAAAGTTTCTTTAAAATAAAATAAATAGATAGATAGATAGATAAATAAAACATATGGAATCAAATTATCAAACTAAATAGAAAAATAAAAATAATTGACAATAGAGTGAAAAGTAAGAAAAGCAAAACATGAGATTTTACAGGAGAAAATTAGATAAGATATTGGGGCAATTTAAATTCATATAATAGGGGAAAATATGATAGACTGAGGTATTAACAGAAAATATGTGATAAAATAAAATATTACATGAAAATATAGTTTCAATAAATATATAAGATATTGAGAAGAATTTTACAAAATAAAATTATGAAAACTACCATTATTTTCTGATCTACTAGGATTAGCATTTAAATATCTGCAGTTTGTAATTAAAATGTATTATTGTTTGTACCTCCAAAAACACATTCATAAAAATATATATTTCTAGAAAAGATATGAAGAAATAATTATAGCAATTATGAAAATCATTTAATATCTGTAATATAAAAAAGCAAGTAGAGTAAAAAAATGAATTACCTTTATAAATGGAAAAAATATATAAATACCTGATACACCAAAGAGGAAATAGGAGATAAAATGATGGAAAATGTTTTTTTTTTTAATAAAAATAAAGCTTATTTAACCATTATGAAAATATAGGTGAAGAAATTTATCTTCATTATATAAAATAATCCATTTGCTATTTATTTCAACAGAGGTTCATATAGCCTCCTGCATATATTTTATTCACAAAGAATTTTTACTTGAATAATTTTCCTTTTCACAAAACAAGGATTGGGGATGGAACTTCAATATTAAATACAAGAATAATACCCTGCCAAGAAATTTGTAGGTGGTAATAAAAGAATCAAAATAAGGTCATCTTGTAAAAACAGTAAAATTATATATTTGCTTACCCTATATGTCACAAAACTACACAGGCAGAACCATATGTGTGCTGAATAAACAAGCTATCTCCTATGCAGTTTTGAAGGAAGACAGGAAAATTTATTCAAAAAGAAAGACAAAATATTTAAAGTCACACATCCCAAGCACATTATTTGAAATGTTACCACAAAATGAGTACATTAGATTGTTGTTCTTTTTTTCCTCAAACAATAAACCCTCATCATTTTGCATGAAAAATTTCAAGAGAAAATATAATGTAAAATATAAAGTCATAATTTATTCCTTATGTAAGTCTTTCAGCTTCTCAAAACAAATGGGTTGACTGCTTAATCATGGTGGAAGCTCATGTAGCTTTCCAGAGATCTTTGGGAAAATTTGGCATCTAGTCCACAAATAGGCACAATGTATAAATGTGGGGTGCTCTTTGGTAGGCCTGTTGCCTCCACTCAAAAAAAAAAAAAATCAACTTCAGAATCAAGGTTGAAAATATATTGGTTCAAAAGAAAAATAACATCTGATAACTGATCTTAACTTCTCTTTTTGAAAAGGTATATTTCACTCTATTTTCCCTCTAATACTCAAATATAATCAGATCCCACATAATGTATATTTGTTTAATAGTTTTGATTTTGTGCAAAGCAGGTATGAATTATTGAGGAATTAAATGACAAGGGATAATGAATATCTTAATATTTCAATAATTTGTTTTCCCAAAACAATCCCAAAGTTATCAGAGTCCTGGAATACAGTTTTCTAAATGTCTACATGTCCAAATCAAACATTATAACCGGTAAAAGTTCAGTGTGCCCAGATGCCCAAGAGGTATTTAAATAATGATATGGTGCTTACTTTATCATGTTTCAATGCAATAAGATCTATTTAACCTTGGAAAAATAGAGTTTCATTATTAACTAACTAATTAATTAATTTAGAGAAGTTGTGAGCTTGTAAAAAAAACCATGCAGAATGTGTAGAATTCCCATACAGCATCCATCCACAAAAGCCTTACATTGTTGTGGAGCATTTGTAACAGATTATTAAAGAACATGATCAGAAAATTACCCCTAACTATGGTCCATAGTGTACACTTGGTTTATTTTTTCCATACACCTGCTATAATTAACACTATCAATTAATATTGTATATTTGCTATAGTTCAAGAGAGAACACTTTCATATTTGTGCTGTTAACCACAGTCCATCTTCCATCACAAGGTTCACTGTGTTATAGAGTCCCATGCTTTGCACATTTTATCCAAAGTGTACATCCAGTGGCTCTCACTTTCATCACAGAATTGTGCAGTCATCCACCCATGAAAACTGAACAATTTCTTTAATTCCAAAATAAACTGCAGCCTATGACTGTCTCTTCATTGTATTTAGGAATAAAATAACTTTTTACTAGATTCCAAGGTCTCAGTTTAACAAATTTTCCCCACACACCTATGAAGCACATCTGTAATGGATTTTCATTATATTTTGGATTCAGAGCTTTTACTTGAAAGAATTAATTCTTTTGAGATGTGATGGAATGAATGTTTTAGTCTTTGGGAACTAGAGCATTCTGGACACTGGATCATGGCCGGTATTAGTATGAATTATATACCTTAGGAAAAACAAAACAAAACAAACCAAAAGAGAGAAACATGGTCTTAATATTGATCCATTATGCTGGATGTGTAAAATTGACCTTTACAAAATGTGAATTTAGTTAAGTTTTGGCCCATATGACTAAGATTTCATGTAGAAAAAGTCAGCTTGTGGAATGATGTTGGTTGTCAACAAGTCCTGGTAGAGAAAAGAGAGGACATTTCCATATTTTGGTAAAGCCAAGAATTGCAAGTATTGCTGGTCAGCCAAAATGTACCCAACCCAGAGAGTACACAAGCCTCTATCCATTGAAAACATGAGACAATAAATTCCTGTTGAAAAGGCAATGTGGTATTTTTCATACAGCAACAAAACTATGACAACACATCTGGTATTTCAGTACCTTTTATTAGGTATATCATGTCTGACATAAATAAATATAAAAATTTGAAAGACCTTCAAAATGGTAAAAAAACAAACAAACAAAACACAGTTTGCAGATATAGAGTAAGGGGCAGAACCATAATCAAAATGGCAGATATGTTAGCATTATCAGATCATGAATTTAAATAGCTACGATTAATGTTATGAGTTCTAGTGAAAAAAGTGAGCAATATACAGGAAGAGATAGATATTGTAAAACAATGGAAGTATACTCTAAACATAAATCCTTATTATTTTACAGAAATTATGTTTTCATTTTTTGAATTTTAGCTCAATTTAATAAAATAGAACTCAGTTTAAAAATTATGGAAGAATTATTTTATAAAATCCTGTCAGGACACACTGTTCTAATTTAATAAAAAAAATTTTCAATTGTTTTTTCCATGCTTGACTGTAAAAATGAAATAATATTAACAAGTCTCACACTTTTGATTATTCCTTATTGATTAAAATCCTCCCCTTATTCATAGACTTAATGGTAAATTGAATTTTTGTGTAATGTTTTTACTACTTGGGGGACATGCTATACTTCTTTTATCAATTTTATTTATTCACAATCCATATCCAACCAATGATGCTGGTGCACAGAAGGGGTAGTGAATATAAGAGGACAAGAGAATGCTTCTCATGTGCTATGACTACAGTATTTCTTGCAGACAAATGTGTTAATTGGGTGAGAGTGCAACTTAAAAGTCATGTACTTATATGTCATTTGCTTCTAAATAAATCTATGTCAATCAGTGTGATACTTTAGCTCATGTGTCAATTTGGCCAGGTGTTCAATTGTTTGGCCAAGCTTGTGCTGGCTGATTGTTACTGTGAGGATATTTCATGAAGTTAAGTGATCCATAAAGTGATGGTAATTAAGGGTGACTATATTTACAATCAGTAGAAGAAATTGTCTTCAACTATCAGAGAAGTTTCATCCTATCAGTCAAAAGATTTAAAAGGAGAAGTGATGATTACAGCAGTTAGAAGACAGAATTTCCAACTATATTTTACCCAACAAGCATGTCTTGTGGAATTCATTGAAAACCTTAATCAGAGTTGAAAGCTTGTGACCTGCCCTCAGAAATTTGCACTTACCTATCCCTACATTCTCATAAGACAGTTGTTATAAAAATCTAATTTGCACAGATATATCCTTCCAATTGGGTTTTCTAGAGAAACTTGAATAATACAATCACCCTTTAAACAAATGTTTAATTAAAAACATTTTAACTATTTAACTGTAAACATCAAACATTAAAGATAAACCCTGTTCTAACATACAGATGAAAAGAGGAAAAAAGATGGGGAAAATGAAAAATGTTAACTACATCAATAGGAGGACAAAATGCATGAAACATTTAGGGCAAAATTAAAAATAAAAAAAGAAATTGAAGCTAGTCAGTGGGTATGAAATGCATATCTTTGAGGTTTGATGAGGTCTACATATAGAAATAAGGGAGGAATCTGGAATAATTTTAAAATGCAATTAATCATTAAAAATTTCTGGGTAAGTATTGTATGTACCTTAAAATATAACTTTTTTTTATTTTTTGTGATTGATACTGAGTATAAAAATTTGCAAACTAATGTCAATGAACAGTTTTTATGAAAAAAACATTCACAAATATAAGGCATTTTATATGAAAGAAACAGTGCCAAAATGTTATATTATTTAGAATCATTAAATTGTCAAATAATAACAGACCATAAAAAGTCTGAATGATAAAGAAGATGACAGTCAACATAATATTATTTGATCCTTTTGGAAAAGTCAGCTGTTTTAACCTTTACACAAGTCAATTGATATTTTTCTGTAAAACATGAACGTTGTGCTAAACTATGAACCCACAGTTCCAGTCGTAGGTAAATACCATATCCAAACTCTAATATTGGAAACAAGAGATTTTCTCAACAATATTCATAAGCATACAACATATAATAGCAGAAAACTGTAAATAACCCAAGTATTGTTTATAAATAATGGATATATGTAGATTTATATGAGCTATAGCCAATTAAGGAATGTTATTAAAGACTAAACAGAATGAGCTACAGTTACATGCAATTGCACTAATGTAATATAATGTGAAGTGAAAAAAAAACTTAATTTTGTTCCTGTTGGATGATGGATTTAATCTGGATGTAATGAATAATAATAATAAAAAAAAAAACTAAATGAAGATATTCATTTACCAATAGGCAAAATTTATCTTGACCTAACAATGAATGTTCCCATAGGCCTTAACAAATTGTTTTTTCTTAATGGACACAGAGAAATAACCAATGAAACTCTAAAATATTTCAAGTGTATTTTATAATCTCTTCTAATAAAATTCCTCATTCACACCCAGAAAAACTATTACTGTTTATTAACATAATGGCTTATAGTCAACTGTAAATGCAACACCACATATTTAAGCAATCCATTCTATTAAATACCATCAGCCTTCAATTACCAACACATTCACACTAAGTGTTGATTGGAATCTAAAATAGAAGTTATTCAGGAAAATACTTTGGATGTGTCTACTGGAGTTATATATATGCTAAATAAACTTAAATATCGCCTAGCAAGTGATTATTAGGTATATACCTAAGATATAAAGTTTTAAAGCACACAAAACTGTAAAAGATAATGGCAATTTTATTCATAACTATAAATGTCCAATATGAAATAAAGAGAAATTCAGTGAAGGAAGGAAGGAAGGAAGGAAGGAAGGAAGGAAGGAAGGAAGGAAGGAAGGAAGGAAGGAAAAGAAATAGTGTAACAAAAAAGAAAAATGTAGAAAGGATGAATATGAATGAATGGGTGGATATACATTGATTAATGTAGAAATTTGTTCATTTTAAAGGTGACCTTAATATTTAAATGTTTGGATACATTTTATTTCTTGTACACTGTATTCCCAGGTGTTAAAAGAAAATTAGAGAATAATTGTTCTTATATGAGGACATAGAATTGCAGCATAAAAAAGGTGAAAATTAAAAACATTTTTGGATTTTATGTTGAAAATCAAATTAATTTAAATAACAGTATTTTATTTCTGAAAAGAGGAGGTATAAAGGTTTTTATCAATGAATTTTTTGAGTAACCATTTCTATAACTTTATATCTTTCCAGGAAGTAAAAGACTCAAATCTTTATTTGTTGTACAATCTAATCATAAAGGGGTTCTTAAACCCATATTTGTACAAGTTTCATTATGCAAAAATTTTTTCATGGCCTACACAATCTTCTTATTCCAGAATTTCGAAATAATGGTTTCAGAAGAGTTTTGAAAAGGTATACAATTCTCTTACTACTTTATACTGTTCTGTGGTGCATTAGGATTGTGGCCTCATAAAGTTGGACAGAATTGTCACAAAGAATAAATTTGCCATAACCAAATGGGAGTAACAACTGGAAATAAGTTTTGTCCGTCATTTACTGGAGCTTATTTAGAATACACAGGGAATAGTAAGCTAGAATGAAGATGAATGTTTCCAGCTGAATAATTAGGCCACACAAGAAGATTTTATATTCATGTTAAGAAGTGTCATGGTACAACAATAGCAATAGACTTGGACCTTCACAGGTAAAATGTTAAAAGACATGATATCTACAGAATAGAAGAGGAAATAAATACTAAGTGTTCATTAAAGAGGTGATGTAGAGGGGATCCAAGATGACAGACTAGAGAGTGGGAGACTGCACTCCTTCTCCAGATACTGAGGGAAGGTAGTCAGGTTTGCTTGACAGAGAGATGGGAAGTTTCAGGACATTGGAGATGATTGGAGAGGGCTGCTAGTCAGTTGATGGGGAGGGAAATTCAGGGAGATGGGGAAGACTAGCTGGTGCCCATCTGGATCAGAGGGATAAGTAAGCCAGAAAAGTGATTTGGCTGGCAGACTGTTGATGGCCTTCACAGTGAGGTGAGCCAACAAGTGACAATGTATGCATGCAGGTGACCAAAAGTCTCTCAAAAGGATGAGTTACAGGGCAGTCAGGCACATGGACTGGCACTCAGCTGGCTCATAGGGAGAATGGAGCATAGAGGAAGGTTTTCAAGTGGAGAAACCTGTACACAGCCACGCTGGGGGAGAGGAGAGCATTGGTACAAATGGAAGTGCTGCTGATGTTCTTGAGGGAAAGGAAATCACTGGGTAACAAGGAGTGTTGGGTCCCACCCAACTCAGAAGTAGAGAAATGTGGCTGGTGAGATAAGATAGGTAGACTGGCTCCCATCTTCTTCCCAGGAAGAAAAAAATTCAGGTTGGTACTGAAGTGGTTCCAGGGAAAAGAGGGGGGATCTCATCTTGTGGGATGACATGCACCTACCCTGTTCTGAGACAGAGAGGTACTGGGATAGTAAGTGGGTGGACTGACAGGTACCCAACTGACAATGGTGAGAAAGGAGCTGTGAGAGTCTGCCAGTGAGCTGACAATTGTCCAAACAGCTTAAGGAAGATAGGAGCTGGGAAAGGCTGTTGGGGAGCTGTCAGGTTCCCAACAAGGCCAGGGGAGAAGGGAAAAGGGGAGAGAAAACCATCAGGTTATCAAGAATCCAGAGGACTTCTGGGGGATGGGAGACATGAGACAAAGAGCCTCAGGAATTGGAATTTAGACTGAGTTTCTTTTTTTTTTTCTACATGTTGGTAGTTTGCTTGCAGAGAGTGGGCCATGGGGGTCATTGATTGATGAACACAGGCATCCTGAATGTTGCTGAAAGCCTGAGAGGGAGGCCTTTTTAAAAATTTCTTTTCCTTTCCTGTTATTTTCTTCCTCTTTTTACTTCTTTCATTTTCCCTCTTCCTTTTCTTTTCTTTCTCCCTATTCTTGTTTTGTCTTCATTACCAGCTTCTCTTCTCAACTCTTTAATCTTTTATTTTTCCTTATTTCTTTTATTTCATTTTTTAAAAATTTTTGTTGCATTTATTTTTTATGATTTTTCACTCATTAATTTTTTCTGTCTCTTTTATTGTTCCTTTTCCATTCTTTCTGCTTTTTTCATTGCCCTTTTTTTTGTTTGTTTCTTCTCTGTGGATGTAATATTATTTTGGGTGGAACATGGACACTAAAAAGATATAGAATAATAAAACAAAGTATCGAAGTGGACTATTAAAACAAAAATAAAATGAAAACCTTAAATGACACAGAATGTTGAACAATTAATCATGGATGCCCCCAAAAAATCCTGAATCAACTCAATGAATTGAAGGAAGAGATGAAGGATATTAAAAAAACACAGGGAGAACATAAAGAATAAATCATATATATATAAACAAAGAGGTTAAAGATCTGATGGTGATGAAAGGCAAAATGTAAGAAATTAAATCTATGCTTGATGCATATAACAGCAGATTTAAACAGAGAGAGGAAAGAATTAGTGATGTTGAAGAAAGGACACCTGAAATCTCACAGATGGTAGAACAGATATATTTTTTAAATGGAAAAAATTCAGCAAGGACCCAGGGAATTGAACAACAACATGAAATCCAGAAATATATATCAAATATAGTCATTCCAGAGGGATAAGAGAAGCAAAATGTAATAAAAGGAATGTTGGAGGAAATAATGGCTGAAAATTTCCAAACTCTTATGAGGGACATTCATGTACATGTCCAGGAAGCACAGCAAACCCCAAACAAAATATATCTTAACATTTCAACTGCAAGACACATACTTATGAGATTGACAATAGCTCAAGATAAAGAGAAAAACCTGAAATCTGCAAAAGAAATGGGATACATCACATATAAGGGAAGATCTATAAGATTATGTACAGATTTCTCATCTTAAATCATGGAAGTAAGAAATCAGTGGTATGACATAGTTAATGTGTTAGAAGGACAAAGAAAAGCAGCCAGCCTGAATTCTGTATCCAGCAAAACTGGCATTCAAATATGAGGCAGAGTTCAAAATATTCAGAGATAAACTGAAATTGAAAGTTTGTCAAAAATAAACCTGCACATCTAGAAACAGTAAAAGGAGTTCTGCAGGTTGAAATGGAACAACTGGATAGAGAGGGTTGGTGGAGATTGTAGGCAGGAAGATTATTAGTAATAATAACTAAAATATACAAAGAGAAATAAATATAAAATATGACATATATGAACCTAAAGAAAAAAATGACTAAAGAAAAAACTGCCTTGACATTAATAATAATTTATTTTAATGGTTTACAGACTCCAATCAAAAGACACTGATTGACAGAATGGATAAAAAAATATCAACCAACTATATGCTACTTAAAAGAAAATGACTTTACAACAATTCACATAAATAGGCTGCAAGTGCAAAGTTGGAAAACTATTTTACATGGATACATTAACAAGAAAGGGGCAGATGTTATACTAATATTGGAAAATAGACTTTAAATGCCAAACTGTTGTATGAATCAAAGAAGGACACCATATATTAACAAATGGAATAATCTATTGAGAAGAAAGGATAATCATAACTGTTTATGTGTGTCCCAAAACAAATTAGAGAAACACTGACAAAATTAAGGGGAGAAAGAGATGTCTCTACAACCATAATAGGGGATGCTAAAACAACATTGGACAGACCATCTTCACAGAGAGTCAAAAAAACAAACAAAATCAGAGACCTTGAATATCATTTTAGTGGGACTAGACCTAATAAACATATACAGAACATTAAAAATACATGGGGATATACATTCTTCTCAAGTGCAAATGGATTATTCTCCAGGATAGATCACATGGTGACTCACAGAACAAGTAAGAGTGAAGTTAGAAAGAATGAAATCATATGCAACATTTACTCTGACCACAATGGAATGAAGCTGATAATTAATAAGGGGGAGAGAATCAGAATAGACACAAACATATGGAAGTGAAACAACACACTCTTAAACAATATGTGGATCAACTAGGAACTTGAAACTTATGAGATGCATTGACAGCAGTGCTGAGAGGAAATTCATAGCCATAAATGCCTATATTTACAAAGAGGAAAGAACTAATATAAAAAACATAACTGCACACTTGGGAGGAACTAGAAAAAGAAAAACAAAATAATCTCAAACCAAGAAGCTGGAAAGAAATATCAAAGATTAAAGCAGAGG
>JAQZBX010081751.1:0-13626 GCA_029593785.1 Cabassous unicinctus | reverse complement strand
ACCACGACCAAGTCAGATTTATTCCTCTTATTCAAGTGTGGTTCAACATAAGAAAAACAATTAATATAATACACCACATTATCAAATTGAAGAAAAAACCCACAAGATCATCTCAATCAATGCAGAAAAGGCATTTGACTAAATCCAGCATCCTTTCTTGATAAAAATACTTCAAAAGATAGGAATAGAAGGAAAATCTCTCAATATGATATAGGTCATATATTAAAAGCCCACAGTTGATATTGTTCTAAATCAGGAAATGTTGAAAACTTTCCCTCTAAATTTGAGAACAGGACAAAGATGCCCACTGTCACCACTTACATTCAACATGGTACAAGAATTTCTAGCTAGAGCAATTAGACAAAAAAAAAAAAAAAAAAAAAAAAAAAAAAAAAAAAAAAAAAAAAAAAAAAAAAAAAAAAAAAGTGGCATCCAAATAGAAAAAGAAGAAGTAAAACTCCACTATTCATGGATGACATAATCCTATATTTAGAAAATTCTGAAATGTCTACAACAAAGCTGCTTGAGCTAATAAATAAGTTCAGCAAAGTGGCTCGATACAAGATCAACATGCAAAAATCGGTAATGTTTCTGTACATTGGTATTGAGCAATCCAAGGAGGAAATCAGGGGGAGAAATTCCATTTACAATGGCAACAAAAAGACTCAAATGCCTAGGAATCTATTTAACTAAGGAAGTAAGGATCTATATTCAGAAAACTACAAAACAATGCAAAAAGAAATCAAACAAAACCTAACAAATGGAAAAACATTCTGTGTTCATGGAATGGAAAACTAAACAAAATGAAGATGTCAATCCTACCCAAATTGATTTATAGATTCAATGTAAAACCAATCAAAATTCCAACAGCCTAATTTACAAAAATAGAAAAGGTGACTACAAAATTTATTTGGGAAAAATGTGCATGTGAATAGCCAAAGTATCCTAAAAAAGAAGAGCAATGTGGGAGGAATTTCACTGCCTGACATTGAAGCATTTTACAAAGCTACAGTATTCAAAGCAGCATGATAATGGCACAGAGATAGATACATTGATCAGTGGAATATAATTGAGAGTCCAGAAATAAACCCTCACCTCTACAGTCAAATGGTTTTTGACAAAGCTGCCAAGTTCATGTTAACAGGACAAAACAAATAGTGTTGGGAGAGCTGGACATCTATAACCAAAAGAATGAAAGAGGACCACTATCTCACTCCCTATACAATTATTAACTAAAAATGGATCAAAGACCTAAATATAAAAGTCAGGACTTCCAAAGGCTCCATATGGTATCTCTATTTGCCACTGAAACTACAGCACCATTGGATCTGCTGGAGCATATGGCCTAAGTGGCAGTGTAGCTTACACAGCAGCCTGGACGTGTCACAGAGCCTCCTCTTGTTCTAATCCTCACTCAAACATTTCTGGTCACTCAGTAAATGTGCCAGAGTAGCACACCCAAGTGAGAAGTATATCATCTCCAAAATCCAAAGAAACAAACTAAGCATAGTGTCTTTTTTTTTTTCTTTTTGGTCATAAGAGGGGTCAGATGCAACAGTTTATCCTTCACTTTAGAAGCAATATCTCAACATGTCCCACAACACTGGACACCTAGAAATTTCATGAAGGTAGAAGATCCCTCTATTTTTTGTTGGATTTATCTCCCATTTCCTCTCACACAAATGCCTTACAATTAAGTCTAGGGTCATTGCTACATCTTGCTCACTAGGTCCAATCAGCATGATATCATCAGTATCAATATATGGACCAGTGTGATGAGTTGTGGGAGGGAGAGACAATCAAAGTCCCTGCAGACACTATTAGACCTGAAGAGTTGATATAGCCCTGAAGCAGGACAGTGAAGGTATATTGCTGGTCTTGCTAGCTGAAAACAATTTCCAGATGTCTTTACTATTGATAATGGAGAAAAAAGCATTTGTCTAATCAAGAGCTGTATATCAGGTATCAGGGGATATGTTGATTTGCTCAAGCAATGATACAACGCCTGGTACAGAAGCTGCAATTGGAGTCACCAACTGATTAAGTTTATGATAGTTTACTGTCATCCTTCATCTATTTTCTGCATAGACCAAATAGGAGAGTTGAGTTGGTATATGTTGGATGTAGCAGTTTGGCATTATTTATGAATTCCAAAAATAGATACTGGATTATGTTTGTAAACTGGTCTGTTCCTCTGGGCATGATTAAATTATGATTAGGGCTTTGATTGGGCCATGTCAGTAGGGTGTTGAGTCCTGGTCCCTTGGTGGAGATAGCAGAGGAGCTTAGCCCAGAGAAAAGCAACCCCCAGGAAGAGAGGATCCCAGGAAGCCTGAACCCTCACAGATGTCAGCAGCCATTTTGCTCCAAAATGTGGCAATAGGCTTTGGTTAAGGGAAGTAACTTACACTTTATGGACTGGTAACAGAAAGCTTCTAGTCCAAATAAATGCCCTTTATAAAACCCAACAGATTTATGGTATTTTGCATCAGCACCCCTTTGGCTAACTAACACAGAGAATCACTACCCTGCCTCCTTCAAATCCTTGATGGTGGCCCTAATCTCTGCAATCCCTCCAGGAATCCAGTATTGCTATTTTTAAAATGATTGATAGAGTCTTTTATTAAAACTCAAAACTCTACATCATTATAATAGGAAAAAAATTGTTTGTCTAATGACTAATTACATAAAAACTATCTAAGGCCTAATAAGAGTTTGTTGCATATCCTAGAAACAAGACATCAGCTTGCTGGGATCATTAGGATATGACTGATAATGAGAAACTGTAATTTGTAAAACATTCTCTGAAGATCTTTCCCAAACAGTAATCCCTCTGAAATTAAAACAGAAAATAAAACTTATGTTTATACCTAGTTGTAGCTATAAATCACAATACACTAAATCTCATTTGAAATTTTATGGTTTTGAAGTTATTTTTTCAAATATTCCCAACAGAAATTCCAAGCTCATGCAGACCCTTAGGATTTTGGAGCAAAACCCTTCCATCTTCTGCCGACAATTACTCTCCTTTTGAGAAAGAGCTTTTGGCCTGCTGCTGGACCTCAGTATGCCTGAATGTTTAAACATGGGCTACCAAGTTACCATGAGATCTGAGTTGTCTATCAAGAGCTGGGTACTGTCTGGCCCACCAAACCATGATGTTTGGCATGCACAGTGGGACTCCATCATAATGTGGAAGTGATATATATGAGATAGGGCTTGAACAGTCCCCTAAGGTACAAGTAAGTTACATGAGGAAGTGATCCATAAGCCCCTGATCAGCACTCTGGCACATTACCTACTCTTTCCCAGCCCACAGTTAAAGCCTCTTGGGGAGTTCCTTACTATCAATTGACAGAGGAAAAGAAAACTTGGGCCTGCTTTGCAGATGGTTCTGCATGATATGCAGGTACCACAGAAAAGTGGAAAGCTACAGCACTGCAGCTTCTTTCTGGGACAGCCCTGAAGGACAGTGGTGAAGGCAAATCCTCCCAGTGGGCAGAACTTTGAGCAGTGTACCCAGTTATTCATTTTGCTTGGAAGGAGAAATGGTCAGAGGAGCATTTGGACACTGGTTCATGGACTATTGCCAATGGTTTGGCTGGATGGTCAGGGACTTGGAAGAATCATAATTGAAAAATTGATTAGAAGGAAGCCTGGGGAAGAAATAATTGGATAGGCATTGCTGAAGGGGCAAAAAAACAAACAAACATGAAAGTATCTGTGTTCCACATGCATGTTTACTACAGGGTGGCTTCAGAAAAGGAAGATTTTAATAATTGCATGGATAAGATGACCCAATCTGTGGCTAACACTCACCATCTTTCCCCAGCCACTCCTGTCATTGTCAAATGGGCTCATTAATAAAATGGCTGTGGTGGCAGGGATGGAGGTTATGTATGGGCTCAGCAAAATGGACTGCCCCTCAACAAGGTTGACTTGGTTACAGCCACTTTTGAGTGCCCAACGGGCCAGGAGCAGAGACCCATACTCAGACCCTGATGTAGCACCATTCCCCAAGGTGACCAGCCTTCTACTGTTGCAGCAGACAGAATGAAAACCCAAGTGGTACTCTGAGAGGTCAGATGAACAAAGTTTTATTATGTGCAGTCCAGGAGAAGAGTCAAGTCTCCAAAAATTTGAGCTCTGTGTCTTGACTTTCATAACTTTTTTTTTTCTTGACTTTTATATAGGAACTCTAAGCAGGCAAATTCCTAAGCTAGTGGGCAGGCAGGGTTATAAAAGCAAAAGGAGTGAGGTTAGCCTATCTTCCTAAAGCAGAGGGCTATTAGGGAGACAAAGAGTCATTATCTGTTTAAAGTTGTAAATTCCAGTTGAAAGGGGCAGGTGGGGAGTGCCTATCTTCTTAATGATGTGAATTCCAAGGAGAAAAGGGGAGGGTGGGAGAAAAGGGACCAAGGGGAGCTTATTTTCCTAAAGCTGTGGGTTTCTGCTGAGAGGGGTAGGGACCCCAGGCCTTTCTTTATCTTTCCCGCCTTTGATCCCTTTATAGTTCTTTATGGGGCATCATTTGCTAACATGGGGATTTTTCTGTAGTACCCAAGGGCTGATATTTAACATGAGGCATTATTTGGTGTTTTAAGGTGTTTAAGCAGGAAGTGATGTATTGTGTTAGGTACCATAGAACACATGGCCTGAAAGTTATGAGGAAGAAGACTGAGGCTATTACTAGCATGAATGGCAAAATCCAGGAAAAGAGATACTAGAAGTAGTTCCCATTGGCAGATGCCTGATATACACAGTTTAAGCAGTCTTTGGCTTGTTCTTTTAGTAGGGCCAACTTGTCCCTAACTATCCCTGAGGAATTTGCATAGAAACAGCATTCTTCCCTCAGGGTCTGGCAGATCTCCCCTGAGCCTGCAGTGAGAAAGTCTAATCCTCACCTGTTTTGTAAAACCACTTATGCCCACAAGTCTATCTGGTCTTGCAACCCATTGAGAGCCCCCGATATTTCTTCGAGGTCATTTGATGTTTCCTATGCTACAGTTTGTAAGACCTCCTGACCAACTGCAAGTGAAGCCCTCACTACTGCTGCACTCGTGACTACTCCTAGTCCTAAAAGTATCAGAATTACCTGAATTATTCATTTGGCTCAGGAGAGCTCTCTAAGCAATTCTTCTCCATACACTAAGAATGATGGTACTGGCCAAGCCAGGTAACAGATGCCCTGGCCATCCTGGGGTAGGCACCAGTAGGTATTGGTCCCACAGATGCAGAGGGTGGAGTTTGTGGCACATTGGTCATGCTCATTGAGTGTGTGGGTGGGGTTACAGTTAGCCCTTCCAAGAGGGAGGATGGTTGAAGGAGATCTGGTAGTTATGTTTTTACAGTTAGCCAGTTTTCCTGGGGGTCTAGTTATGCAGACTGGGAGGGGTCTGGTTCCTGCCACAGACCTGTCATGGGTCAGGAGGGTTACATTCCATGGGACAGGTACAGACAATATGGTTAGACTTGAGGAAGTGCACAGCCAGCAGAATACAGCTATGTTGGGCTGGGTTTCATTTACGGGTTGGTGGAAATTTCAAACCTGGATCAAAAGGACATTGTGGGGGGCTGTTCTAACTTTGGCTTTTAGCATCTGGGCAGCTTTATTGATAGTTTTCACCTGGGTTTCTTCTGGGGGTTGGGTTACTGGGATAAGTTGGACCAGTATGAGGTCCCCTGGGTCCGGCCCCGATAGGTCGTACATTCTGATTCCTAGTTTTAGTCCTGTTTGGGCCTTTAAAAAGATATTTTCTGATCCAGTGGTTATGTTCAATAAGGTGAGTTTTATGTGGTCACAGGTTTCTCTGCCACACCCTGCCAGGCTGGGGGTTTTCTGTAGGAGATATGGAGAAGTTGGTGGGACCACCTTCCAGGGAATTGTGGCAACTACCAGCAAATTCCAAGAATGTCCGAGTCCTCCACTCTTTTGGGGGTCTCAACATAGGTATTTGTCATAATTCCCATAGTTGTGGCCCCTACTCCATCTCCTGGGGGCAGGTATGGGGGAGTGGGTATGGGGCAAATAGTAAGGTGTAAGGTGGATGAACTTGGATTGCCCTGCAAGTGTCAAATATTACAGAAGCTGAAGTTGCACCTGCTGAGATTGGGACTGAAGTATTCAGCACAGATTGTTTGCCCCAGCTTTCACTAACTTGCAGCTGCCATAGATTTTGGGGGTGGGTATTGGCTCCTAGGGAGGGGGCAAGGAAGGAAAGGACAAGCAAGTCAAGGCACAGAAGCATCCTATTACACACAAGTAAGCAATAACAATTAGGGCTCTATTCACAATAATCCAGTCTTCAGGGACCACAGCAGAAAATCCAACTCCAAATACCAAGGCAAGCGGGCAATATAAGCACAGGATCCACCAGGAGCAAGGGTCCATTCAGCAGGCATTTGATGAGGTCGGTGTTCAGGGATCCCGGGTGACTTGCACTCACAAGGGAGAGCCCGGTGTGGGTTGGGCTTTCCAGCTGTCCTGCTCTTTATTGGGGTGTGCATTCTTGAACCTGGAATGATGGATCCAAGGGACGATGACTGCAACATTAAGAGAAGTAGAAGTTACAAGGATCACAGTATATGGATCTTCCCAGGAAGGCTGAAAGTGTACTTTTTTCAAGTCTTTGACCCAGACTAGGTCCCCTGGCTGGAGATGGTGCACCAAGTGTCCCAGGGGCATGAGATTCTGAGACAAGACATTTTTATGTATGTCCACTAGAGTTTCCCCAGCTGCTGGAGAATGGAATCTTGTGTAGCCTCCCCTAGAAGTTTGAGATTTCCTTTGAAGACCCAGCTAATTGGACATGGCTGTCCAAATAGAATTTCAAAGGGTGAATAGCCTGTGAGTCCTGGGGTACAGCTAACTTGGAGAAGGGTAAAGGGAAGTAATTCTACCCACGGGAGAACAATTTCTTGGCAAAATTTAGCTAGGGTGGCTTTGAGGGTTCGATTCATGTGTTCAACTTTCCCTGAACTCTGGGGCTTTTAAGTGGTATGGAGTTTCCACTTTATTCCTAACATTTTTTCTAGCTCTTGGACTACAGCAGCCATGAAGGCCAGGCCATTGTCACTTCCAATAGACAGTGGCAGCCTGTGTCAGGGAATGATTTCTCTGAGTAAAGCCTTAGTCACTTCTCTTGCCTTTTTGGTGCATATGGGGAAAGCTTTGACCTGAAAAAGTGCATATCATCACCAACAGATATTTGTAGCCCCGACTTGGTTTCACTTTTGTGCAATCTATTGTGAGATATTCAAAGGGAACATCCCCATGTGTGGGACACCTGCCAGAGCATGGGGGCCCTGCAAGGGTTGTTTTTGGCACAAATTTGGCACTGGCTACTGATGGTGACACAGAGAAAAGCTAGTCAGACTATGTAGTAGAATCTCCCGAGGAAGACTTCTAGTTTTCCCTAGGTTGGTGAGTTGGTGGTATGGCTGGATGAGGGCATAAGTGGCTCCTTTTCAGACAAAAATCCCATCATCTGAGAGCAGCCAAGTTCCATCAGGGGTTCAGCTTCCCCCTTCTCTCTTCACCCATTCCTGTTCTTCCTGGGTATAGCTTAGTTGATTAATCTCTTGTCCTAAGAGGGACAGCTGCAGTGTCAATTCCAGTACCTGTATTCTGTAGGTTCTTTCAGCCATTTGCCAAGCTGCTTTGTCAGCTAGTCTGTTTCCTTGAGTGACCATGTCCATTCCTTTCTGATGTGTCTGGCAGTGGATGATGACAACTTTGTCTGGTTTCCAGATTGCTTCTAACAGTTGGAGGATTTCTTCTTTGTTTTTAATTTTCTTTCCCCCTGTGGTGAAGAGATCTCTTTCTTTATAAATTGTCCCATGGATATGAATGGTAGCAAATGCATACTTACAGTCAGTGTAAATGTTTACCACTTGCTTGGCAGCTAGCTGCAGGGCTTGGACCAGTGCCCAGAGTTCTGCTCATTGTGCAGATCATCCCCCCAGTACAGATGCCACTTCCACCAGACATTCAGTAGTGGAGACTGCATACCAGCAAGGTTTTCCCAATTTTTAACTAGACTGTTCCTATCTGTAAATAGTGACTGATCTGGGGAAGGAAGTGGTTTGCCTTGGAGGTCGGGGTGACTCGTGTAAACTTCCTCAGTCACTTCAACACAATCATGATCAGGAGCCCTTTCCTCATCTGGCAAAAAGTTGGTAGGGTTTAGACTGTGCACTGTTTCTATTGTCACTCTGGGATTTTTCACAGAGTAAACCTTGGTAGTGTGTGAGTTGGGGATTCAATATCCACTGATGCCCATGTAAGTTCATTAGGGCAGTGACTGTGTGTGGCACCATAACATGTATAGCCTATCTGAGGGTAAATTTATTGGCTTCTTTGATGAGGCTTATGGTTCAGGCAGGGTGGCCAACCTGCAGCCATGGCGTCCAGCTGCTTGGAGAGGTATGCAATGGGTCTTTGCCAGGGGCCAACTGTTTGTGTGAGAACCTCCAATTCTACTTCATTCTTTTCATGCAAGTACAGGTTACAGTTTTGGGTTACACCCTGGAGCCCCAAGGCAGAGGCTCAGCCGAGTTCTCTTTTGATGTTTTGAAAGGCCCCCTGTTGAACTTCTCCCATGCAAGGGGCTCTTTTTCTGGACCTCTCAGAACTTCATAAAGGGGTTTGGCCATGGCTGCAAACCCAGGAATCCAGATGTGGAAGATCCCTGCAGCCCAGAGCAACTCACAAAGCTTTCTTTTTGTGGTGGGGATAAGGATGGTGCAGATCACTTTCTTTCATTTGGATCTGAGCATCCAGTGCCCTTGTGTGATGCTGAACCCCAGACACTTGACCTGCTGTTTACAGATCTGGGCTTTTCTTGCAGAAACTTTACATCCTGTCTGTGTTAGAAGTTTTAGGAGTGTCTGGGTTCCTCTCCAGCAGTCCTCTTCCATCTCACTGGCAAGTAAGAGGTCATCTACATATTGCAAGAAGGCACACCTGCATTCCTCCTGGTGGTAGGTGGACAGATCTGCTGTCAAGATTCCCCAAAAAGGGTAGGAAAGTTTTTGAAGACATGCAGGAGGTGGGTCCAGTTTAGCTTAGTTTTCTGCTGGGCTTTGGGCTCTTCCCACTCAAAGGCAAACAGAGGCTGGCTCAAAGCGGTCAGCCACAGGCAGAAAAAGGCATCTTTCAGGTTCAGGCAAGTGAACCAGGCAGCTTCAGGTGGCAGCTGTCCTAGCAAAGTGTACAGGTTGGGAACAACCTGATGTAAGGTGAGAGTGGCATTATTAGTGGCTCATAAATCCTGCACTGATCGATATCCCTTCCCATCTGGCTTCTTTCCTGGTAATAATGGGGTTTTTCAGGGTGACTGGCACTCAATTATGATTCCCTCTTTTCTCAGGCAATCTATGTGTTTGACCATGCCCAATTGCACTTTGTGGGGGATCAGATACAGCCTCTGCCAGACCGGGACCGCTCCAGGCTTCAGGTTGATGATGATGGTTGAATAGTTCTGTGCCATTCCCCATGGGTTTTTTTCCACCCAAACCTGTGGGAAAAGTTCAAGCAGTTTTTCCAGATTCTGACCTGAACTTTCTTCCACGTGAAGTCTCCATTCTTTGCTTTGGGGTACAGTGACAAGGAGAGTGAGGCTGGTCCCAAGGCTTAAGCTTACTGGCGCTTCAGGTTTGAAGGTGATCTGGGCTCCCAGTTTGGTTAAGAGGTCCCTACCATGTAGGGGAACTGGACATTCAGGCAGGTACAAAAATTCATGAGTCACTTTGAGGTTACCAAGCTGGCAATTTCTTGACTGGCAAAAAGCCATTGGCTTGACTGGTCCCCGGTCGCTCCTATGATATTAGTGGTTTTTCCACTAAAGGGGTGATGGGGGTGGTGACCACAGAATATTCAGTGCCAGTGTCCACCATGAAAGTCATTGATTGGCCCCTGACTTGTAGTTTGACCATGGGCTCATGGGGGCCAAGTTCCAGTGAGTGCAGTCACTGCTATTCAGGGTTGAACCCTGCCAGTCCGATCAGATGGTCTTGGGGTTCAGGTTGATATTTCCCTTTAGGGATGTTTCCTCTATGTGACTGAGTCTTTGGGGGGCGCTCATTTTTCCAGTGTCCACTTTCTTTGCAATAGGCACATTGTTCTCTGGCCATGGGCACCATTCTGGTGCTTGTTCCCCCTTTTTGAGGTGGCCCTTCTCCTAAAGTTGGGTCAGGATTTTCCAAGGCAGCTGCCAATAGAGAGGCTTGATGTTTTATTTGCTTCTTGGCTTCTCCTTTGGTGGCTTCATCTCATTTAATGAATACTTTCTTGATGACATCAAGGAGTTGAGAGGTATTCATTCCTGCAAAACCTTCTAATTTTAGGAGCTTTCTTTTAATGTCCATTGTTGCCTGCACAACAAAGGCAGCATTCACCATCCTCTGGTTTTCAGGAGCTTCTGGGTCAAAAGGGGTGTAGATTCTGAAGGCCTCACAAAGTCATTCAAAGAAATCTCCCAGAGATTCATTGGGCTTTTGAGTAAGTAAAGTCATCTTTGTCATATTTGTGGGTCATTTTGCTCCTTCTCGGACCCCTCAGAGGAGTGCTTCCCAATATTGCTGGAGTGCAGCCCATCCATGATCACTGTTGAAGTCCCAATTCTGTTGGGCCTCTGGTGCCATCTGTCATGCCCAATCTTCCAGGTTTAAGATGCCAGTAGGGACCTGCTCCTGCAACCACTTTTGGGCTTTTGTCAGAATCCATCATCTCTCCTCCATATTAAGCAAAGTCAAGAGGAGTTGGTGGCAATCATCCCAAGTAGGGTGATGTGTTTGGAAAATGGTTTCCATGAGATCAATAAGGGTCTGGGGCTTTTCTAAGTAGGAGAGGGTGTGGTGCTTCCAGTTTAGGAGGTCTGTAGTTGTGAAGGGCTGGTAGTATAAAACAGGCCTCCTGTGTTGGATGGTCCCATCCTCACCAATCTGGGCCAGACCCTGTGTTTCATGGAGGGGCATCTGTAATGTGGGTTGTGTCAACTGGAGCCTCCTTGCTATTGGGGTTCCAGGGCTTTCCTCAGAGGAGGTTGATGTTCCCAGAGGGACTGAATGTAGGGTGTTTCTGGGAGATCTACCTGCACTCTTGGGCTCAGAGGAGATGCTAGAGTAGCTGCAGCATATGGCAGTGGTGTTGAGGATGATGGGTCTTCCTCCAACTGCCCTTGATGAATGACTGGCTTCCAAAGCCCAGTTCCCTGTGCAACCAAGTCCCTGCTCTGTCCTTTTTTCCCAATGCACAATCAAACCCAAGGTTGCAGAGGCTGGGCTATCTTTAACCAAGAATCAATGTAGGGAAACTAAGCAGGGTGGCCAGGAGTTCCTGTGACAACCAGTCACACTGTGTAGATCCTGGGTATATCCAGGGTCCCTTCTGAGGGGCAGGAAATGTTAAAAGTTGGCCACCCTACTTCACATAAGGTTCAGAGAGTGCCAGGGTTCATCCAGCTGCCATAATCTACAGAAAAGCCCATCTTGAAATTCTTGAGCATGCAGTTTATGATGGTAGGTTTTGACTGTGATGAGCCCATACCCTGTGTCAGTAGCACAAGACAGACAAGGGAAAGGTAACTTCTTTCAAAGTCACCCAGATGCCCACCTGTCCTCATTTCTCACAAGAACTTTGGCTCATCTTGGCTAAGGCACCCGGGTAGACTTCAGGGTGGACATTATGCCATATTATGTAGCCATGGAAAACAGGTTAGGGCCCACATGGACTCCACAGGATAAGCTTTGGAGTAACAGCCTGGAATAACAGAGGCAAGCTTCTGTCATCCTCACTCACACACACAATCACTCAGAAGTTACACAGTCCCTCCCTCAGGAATTAACAGTAATAAGTCCATACCCTGAGTTGGTGGCACAAGACAGATGAAGGAATGGGTTGCCTCCTCTGAGGCTACTCAGATTCCTGCCTGCCCACCTCTCTCATGAGAACTTTGGCTCATCTTGGCTAAGGCACCCAGGCAGAGTTTGGGGTGGCCATTATGCCATATAACGTAGCCACAGAAAACAGGTTAGGGCCCACATGGGCTCCATAGCATAAGTTTTGGAGTCACAGACTGGAATAACAGGGGCAAGCCTCTATCATCCTCACTCAAACACACAATCACTCAAAGATTATACAGTCCCTCCCACAGGGACTGCCCTCTTCTGGAATCTCAGTACTTGAGATTTTAGGAAGTGAACATTCTCCCCTTCTGTTTGGAGATGGGCCTGACTGAGGACTTGGAACCCAGGGCCTTACCTTTCCAGAGCCTTCTGGCACTGTTCAGTCTGCCTCCCCACTGAGTCTGACTGTGGTGTGAGGACATGGCCCTTGGGGATCACCTCAGGAAGAGGTCCCATCAAGAGGATATGTGGTGCCCATCTCATTTTCTCAGAGATTGCCTTTGGCCATGCCCATCAGCCCCAAGCCAGAGGCTCAATGGGCCTGCTTGATTGGGCTTCCCAGTCAGGGAACCAAATGTTGAAGCAGATGGAATGAAAACCCAAGTGGCACTCTGTGGGGTTGATGAATAAAGCTTTATTATACATGGGCCCAGAGAAGACTCAAGTCTCCAAAAATCTTAGTGTCGTGTCCTGATTTTCATAAGTTTATATCAGAACTCTAAGTGGGCAAATTCCTAAGCAAGCAGGCAGGCAGTGTTACAAAAGCAAAAGGAGTGGAGTTAGCTAAAGCAGGGAGATTATAGGGAGGAAAAGAGTCATCATCTGTTTAGATTTGTAAATTCCAGTTGAAAGGGGCAGGTGGGGAGTGCTTATCTTCCTAATGATGTGGATTCCAGGTAAAAAAGGGGAGAAAGGGAGTAAAGGGACCGAGGAGAACTTATTTTCCTAAACCTGTGGGTTTCTGCTGAGGGGGATTAGGGTCCCTGGCCTTTCTTTATCATCCACCCCCTCAGAGTGCCACTTCAGTTTTCATTCTGTCTGCCACAACACTACCTCATTGCAGGCTGATTACCTAGGACTGCTTCCATCATGGAAGGGTAGTGATTTGTTCTAACTAGAATAGACATATATTCTGGACATGCATTTTTCTTCTCTGCACCCAATCCTTCTTTGAAATCTGTCATCTGTGGACTTACCAAATGCCTTATCCACTACTATGATAATCCACACTGCATTGCTTCTGCTCAAGGAACCCACTTTACAACAACTTATGTGTAAGAATGAGTACATGCTCATGGAGTTCACTGCTCTTACCATGTTTCCCATCATCCTGAAGTGGCTGGATTGATGAAAGAGTGTAATGGCCTTTTGAGGACTCAATTAGGTTGCCAACTAGATGGCAGTACCTTGCAGAGCTGGAACAATGTTCTCCAGGCAGCTGTGTATGTTCTAAATCAGCATCCCCAATATGGTCCTGTTTCTCCTATAGCCAGGATTCATGGGTCCAGGAATTGAGGAGTGGAAATGAGAGTGGCACCACTCACTATTACCCCTAATGATCCTCTAGGAAAATTTTTGCTTCCTGTCCCTGCAACCTTAAGTTCTGCTGGTCTACAGGTTTTAGTTTCAAAAGGAGGAGTGCTTCCACCAGGGAACACACAATGATTCCATTGAACTGGAAGTTAAGACTGTCTCCTGGCCACTTTGGGCCCCTTAAAG
>JAQZBX010081750.1:0-13635 GCA_029593785.1 Cabassous unicinctus | reverse complement strand
TTTTTTTTTTTTACCCTAATCATGTCCTTTTCATTTATAACAAAGCTAGCTATTGAGATTTTAATTACTATGGTCAAGCTGTGAATTTGAGCTAGTTGTTTTTGTTTTGTTTTTAAATGGCAATCTATACTTTTTTACTTCCAAATAACATTATGGCTAAGAGCATTCTCCCTAGAGTAAGACTGGCTGAGTTTATACCTCAACTTTATTACCTACCAGCTGCATGCTTTGGGCAAATTATTTTTCTATACCTTAATTCCTACATTTCTAAAATGGAAATAATAATAATATGAATTCAATAGACTCACTGTGAGGAACAAATGAGAGCACAAATTGCTTAGAACAGTGCCTGGCATGTAGTCAGGATTCAATAAACATTAGTTCCCAGTATTCACACATATCCACCTTGTACCACAATTTTCTTTTAGTTCTTGCTCCTCAGGGCAATACTCTGATTTCCTTCAACTCAAGGACAGCATTATTATAGGAAAATCCCTTAATAATCACGTCCTATCATCACGTAAATTCAGATATAATACAATTGGAAATTGGTAACTAGCTTTGTCTGTGCCCAGCCCTACTTCTCCAAGGAGGCAGAGCAGAAGAAGGTTTCATTCTCTGTAGGGGAGATGCATGCAATGAGGGTCAAGACTGGGAAGAGAAACAGGCAACCATGTCTTAGGAAAAAGGGAAATAAATGAAGGACATCCACACTCCATCTCTTGGCCCATCCTCCACCCCCACTGGGCTGAAGAAATGGGCACCAACTGGCTTGTGATTTCTAGAATCCCTGCTGCTGTTGTGGAAGTCTAGCCAGACCCATGATCAGAAACCAGAGGTCACAATAGCCACCAATTATTACTAAATTGATTCTAGCACCAGGGAGGATTTAATTGATGCAGCCAGACCTCAGGCCCATGGTCAGTAGCTGCACAGATTCCACCCCCCCACACACATTATTTTATTTATCTTGTAATAATGTTGGCTTCATATTGGGATTTTTGGACCTGTGTTTACCAAGTTACAACAGGGTTTTACTGTACTTAGGTTGTCTTCAGAAAATTTTTTTAAGCTGAGTGACAGCCTCAAAAAAAAACTTATTTTTTTCTGTATAACCCAACTGAACTATGATTTCTTTGATGGCAGGGCTCAGTTGAACTAAGTTGTTGATTGTTTAAGATCTCCATAATGCCCAGCACAATGTAGTAAGAAAATAGATATGCTGATATTGCCGGGGGAGGGAGGGAGGGCTCAGGGGAGATCAGGTGGGATTTAGCTTCACCCCACCATTCCCTAATCTCTATCAGCTCCTCTCCACTCTGATACATCACTTGACATTTTCTGAATTTTCTATAGGCTGCTATACAAATACCGTTTCAAGAACATCCCTTTTCAAACAAATTGCTGTCCCATAAACTCTGGGGCAACTTCTGAGCTGGTGCTGAATAAATATAACTGAAAATGTCTGATTTGACCACTGGATGAATCTCTTATCTTATGTCCCTCAGGGAGTTGCTAGCTCTGCACTGTGGAGGGTAAAGGCAAGGGTATCTCCAGTTCAGTCACTCAGCTGGACAGAGTCCTAAGGACTAATTTAGTTGCCCTACAAGGAAAGGCAAATGCTATTTTGTTGTCTGACTACAAAATATTTTTGAGAGAAACAGCCTAAAGACATAAAAACAACAAGATGCAGACTGAAAACAGCTACCTGTTTCAGTTCTTTGAGTTAGAGGCATAGCATTACAAACCTTATCCACCCTTCCATTTGAGTCCTCATAAGATCCCACACAACTTCCTATCTCTCTTTCTTCTGGAAAGGCTTTTTCCAGGCTGTTGTGGTAAATCAAAGGCATTCAGAGTTGTTTATTCAGATGCCTGACAATGATTGTTACAGCTGCTTAACAGTTCACAATGGACCAGAGCCTCTATCCAGCTATTGCTTTATCAGATGAAATGATTGCCTTCTCCCTACTCTAGCTTAGCCAATGTAGGTTACCAAATCTCACTGCTCTCACCCACCAAACTGTTCTGCTGGACACAGGCAGAAAAAGGCACGAGGCTTCTCCTTTGCAGTATCTCCTATCACTACTCATTTAGCACTACCACCTTCATTTTTATTGTTTATTGGTTCAGAATTGATGTTCCCCAGGGTATAAACTCTAAGCAGAGTAATTAGTTCATAGTTCATGGTTTTAAACTTACTGGTTGAATTAAAGACTCTATTCGTGTATTTATTTAACATCAAGGTGCTGGTTTTAGCCTCAAGAAATTGACAGCAGATTTGGGAAGATGTAGAGGTAAACAGACAACTGCAAGAGAGCATGGTAAATGCTAGGGTAGGGTTACCCACATAGTGAGGAAGTTGGGAAAGGTTGGCTGAAGGGGGTGGCACCCAAGCTGGGTTGTGAAGCCATGGGGGCAGAAGGAGCAGGAACAGGCACAGCACGTTTGGGGAGCAACGAGCAGAGCTGGAAGGTAGAGTGTTAGGAAGTGACTGGCTAGAGGTTGCTTTGGAGAGGGAGGAAACACCATCAAAAGAGTTCACAAGTCCTTGGTAAAGGAAGTCATGAGAGGTCTTAAAAATAACATGATGCATTCTTAATTCAGAAAAGTAACTCCAGGAAGAAGAATGGTATCAGCGGGGAATATCTGGAGAGTAGTAGAAAAGTCAAAGGCTGTTATAAAAATCCACACAAGAAATAATCAAGATCTTGATTAAGGACTTAGTTGTAGGGATGAAGAGGAAGAGATGCAGCTGAGAAATAATAAAGATCATGGAAAGATCATAGTGGGGGTCAAAAAAGGTGAAGCCACAAGTTACTCACAAGTGGATGGTGGTACCACTCAATGACATGGGGAATATGACAATTCCAGAAGAGTTTAGTGGTTAGATGCATTGACTTTATAGGTTTCCACAGGAAATGTAAGAAGAAATGTCCAACAGACAATTAGATATATATGTCTTGAGTTAAGAAAGAGGTCAATCTTAGAGGTGTAAATTTGGGAGCTACTTGCACATTGGTGGGAGATAAAACCATAAAAGAGACAAATTCATTAAAAAAGCCTGTGATGAGGAGAAGGTGGGGAGTCAGGACTGGATTGACCATGAACAGACCCTATACCTCGCTGATGTCCCCACTCTACATCAAAATGCATCCAGAATAAAAGAGAGCCCTACTCCCTATATTGTCAGGTTGGGTTGCTGCTTCTTCTACAATCTTTCATGGCGTTTGGAAGTTCATTCTTGAATTAATGGGATTTCATGAAGACTACAACTTTCAAATTTGAACTGGTCCAACGAGCTGTTAGTGGGGGTGAGGATGAAGAAAGAAGGGTGAGAAGAGCACCTGATACCAAACATGAATCATGGGACTGAGGTTTTGGCAAAGGCTATGTGGGGCAATTTTACTTAAAGGAGGCCTTGGAAAGAGCAGGCATCCATTTTGACACATAGCCTAAGCTCCAACCCAGAAACTATAAAGCATCTTGGTGCTTCCCATTGGTAAAATTTAGTCATCACATTGTATTCATAGAAATCTCAGTAGTGAGAAAGGAAAATAAAGAAACATACATGGTATGCAATGAGCATTTTAGGGTAAATGAAATTCTATCGCCTCCTTCAATTCTTCAAACACCCATGTGGCCACACATTTTCTCAGCATCTTATGAATATTCCATGAGGTAAAATCACCAGATCTTGATAGATTCTTCTGATCATCCTCTACCTGATCCTCAGGGCTTATGAGAGCTGTTGTTCTGGGACCCTCACCTTCCAGCATGTTCTGTTGACTGGTACACTTGAGAAAGTCATTTGGTTATGTGCCGGCAACATGTGCCCTGTGTTAATCAGGACTCTGGGTTGCAAGAGACAAAAATACAACTCAAACTAGCCGAGGCACAGGGGAAATGTGCTGGTTCCAAGCAGCCTGGCTCAGACATGTTCGTGTCCTGTATCTCTGCCCCTTTCTGCTTGTCAATTTCCACCTCTCATCTCATGGACTGATATCTCCACACAGGAGAAAGCAGCACCACCAGCCTCTCCCACGATTCACATCGTACAGATGTAACCCCAGAAAAGTCCCAGGATTCACTCTCACTGTTCCCAAGTGCAAAATACTGAAGGGAATTCTCTGATTGGCCCAACCTAGGAAACACCCTCCCCCACCCATTACCACTTATTTTGTCCAGACAGATGGTATTTCCCAGAGGAAAAGAAAAGGCAAAATAAAAGACACCCACCAGGTGTTAGTAGCAGAATTCTGTCTCAGATACTAAGTTTCCCCACAGATATGCCTACATACAGGATCTATTACTTTTTTTGCTCTGCTCAATCACTCCTGAAGGTCTGTCTACTCCCAGAGTAACACTTTTCATGTCTCTAAAGTTCTTTAGAAATCTTTGCTTCCAAGAACCACTTGTGAAAACTACCTGTCTTTTGTTCACCTCATTAAATCATTGAGATGAGAGAAGGTCAGAGTTCAGACAAGTAGGGTTATAGGTGATTCATCAAAAAGAGAATATTTTCTCTGCTGGTCTCATAAGATAGCTTTGTAATCCTATCAGGAAAGAAGGTTGCTGAAGTCAAAGAGGACAAATCTATCATTTCTTTGTGCTAATTCTGATTTCAAAAATAAATATCATTAAAGATATATAGCAATTTAAGAATGCAGGAAACCAACAAACCTGACACTCTTGGAACAACAAATGAAAAGCTCCTTAAAAATTAACAAGGCAAAGGCCTCTGAATACAGATGCTAACAAGTGAGGTAAGCAGTAAGTATTTAGTGACTTGGCTTTGCTGGAAGTTATTACACCAGAATAGAGCCAACATAGAAATTAAGTTTTATCTAGAGTTCCCCATCAAAGAGTCTAAAATTAGCCAGAGTGTAATCTGGGTGGAGCATTTCTCATGGACCACTAAGCAGATTGGTGATTAACTTTGGTTCTTTGAGTATAAAAGAACCTAAGAGAGACTGATGATGGGTTGGAAAACATGGCTACATCCAAGACCTCTTACTGACAGTTACATTTGAATATAATAAAGTTTCTATGATTATAGTTTTACCCAGAACCAGAAACAAAATGAATGCTGTAAAAGAAGTTCTAAAATGTATTCTTCATTTCACTCCGTGAAATGTTGGATAGCTATTTCTTTATTGTGCCTATTGAAAGCTTCCCCTCCATTAATTACTGGAATTTTTGCTTTGCTAATTGTCATTTTATACCATTCAATGCATATTTATAATTTTCCACGATATGTGGCCTCTACTAGAAGGAACAAAATTAATAAAGAACTATGTTTTTATCATTTATTTTATGATATTCAATCTTCTACCAGTAAACAAATATTAATTCAAACATTTGAAAATATATCATGGTTATGATTCACTTTACTTAGTTCATGTCCATTAAATTGAAAACTGTTAAAGCTTTCACATTATCTTTTTTTAATTTTTTTTATTTTTAAAGGAGCTTCAGATTACATAAATGTTACATTGAAAAATATAGGGGATTCCCTTATGCCCCACATCCCCACACACTTTCCCACATTAACAACATCCTTCATTAGTGTGGTACAGTGATACATTATCTTTTAGATATAAGAAATCATATTTCACATATATTACCACTAGGTGGCTCAAATGGCTAACACACTAAGTTCATTACATGAATAGGAAAAAAATGTTAAGTATTTAAAGATTTATATCTCTTTCTGTAGTTACATTCTTTACACTTTATCTTCACACTTCCATATTATTTATAGATTATTGCTATAATACTATATACTGTAGACAATCTCCTTAAATTTGGTCATCCCCATTATGGTATTTTCATGAAAAAGAGGGGATTAATAGTCAAAATGGATAAGTTATGTTACATTTTGTCATTAAAATGCAATAACGTAATAAATTAAAACTTACCAACTCACTGAGAAGAAAGTATTAAATGGGGTCTTGGGTTGTATATCATCTCAATTTATCTAGGCAGTTGTTTTAGAGAATACTTGCTCTATTTTCCGGAAGTTGTGGTTATTTATGTTTCTTAAAGATAAGTGACTTGCAGCCAGAGTCTGAGCTCTCTGTGGTCTTTCAAAATCAAGCCCTTCTTCCTTAGAGTAGTGAGCAATTGAATGCAGCACTCTCCACACACCGTGGTCCTTTTTCTACCTGGCTTGGAACCCTTGGCTCATTCTGATACAAAGAAAGCAAGAGCAGAATATGATTATTTTCTTACCCACTTTAACAGGCATTTTATAATTTGATTTGACTCTTCAAGATAGAATACCAGAGGATAGAAGAAAAAGGTTCTCTCCAAACTGGAAAGGAAAATATTAAGCCTTTAGATTCTGTCATAAAAAAGAAACCACAATGGCGACCCTGAAATGAGACAGCCTTTTACATTTCCTAAACAAGAAGAATAAAAAAATCCTCCCATGACTCTGAAGATAATTTGTTCCCTTTGCTTTCTTAGGACCAACAGAAGCTCTTCCCAGTTGTAGTTTAAAGTTTAGGATCATTGGAATTTCCAAAGAAAAGTTTTTAAGGTGATGGTTTTATCCTTCCATTATTTGTCTTTATAATCAACTTCTCCACCTTAAAAGAGGGAGATGCAAGATCCTATACAAGAAGGAACTGAGGGATGATTTTTCTCCCCAACTCTAGTAAGAGACAAGTAGCATTTTTTCCAAATTCTTTCCTCTGTAGAGGTATACATTTTGATGTCTCCCTCGGTCATTTATTATTTCTCATTTGGAAGTACATTTAGGACTTTGAGTTTGGCTTTAAAGAAAGTATTGATTCCTCCCTAAGGGAGCCATAATTCTGTTTCAGCTGCAGTAACAGCAGGTCCTGATATTTTTAAACTCATATTTAGGCACCTGACATTTAGGTTTTATTTGAATATAGAGTTGGAAATAGAACAGGAACCAGTTATCACATAACTCTTAAATACTGAGATCTAATTAATTCCCTCCAAACATAACAACCATACTTGGTCAAAGATCTAATCAATTAGCTTTTGAGAAGGGAATACAGTCTTATCTTCCTAAACTATGGCCATGAATAGCTTCCAATGAATGACAAAAAGACCAACTCAATGTGGCTTAAACCATAATAGAAGTTTTATGGCCAGTGTGGCTGATGCTGGAGGTAAGGTCACTCTCAGGATTGGCCTGATACAGTGGCTCACCAATGTCACCCAAAATTAGGCTGACTTCTGCACCTTTCTGCCCTTGGCAGTGTCTACTTAAATCCCAGTGATGCTATCTAAAGATTGAGAAAGAAGGTGGTTTCCCACAGTTTTCCCAAAAGAGAGAGGACACTTCTTGCTCAGAAATTATTCAGCCAACATGGTCTGCAGGTTCACTGTCTACCTTGATGCAGAAACTCTGGCCGGGGAATGGAGCCCATGCCTTAGTGTAGGCCCAAGCTACATGGCCCACCTCACCTCTGCAGCTGGGAATGGAGTCAGCTGCTCCCAGCAGATGAGCTGCAGGCAGGAGGTGTGGACACCTGTGTAAAATCAGGGAAAGGGGTGAGGGGTGGCTACTAATATCTACCCTGGCTCAAGGCCTAGGGAACTGAAACCAAACTGCCTGAGTCTCAATCCTGGCTCTACCTCCTGATAGCTTGATAACCAGGGGCAAGTTGCTTGACCTCTCTCATCAAATAACAAGTGGGTTAATGATGTGCTTGATTACTTATTATCCCAGGGTTTTTTAAAAACTCCAGGCATTAAGTCAAGCATTTATTGTACTCTTCCTTTGTGTGGGGCTTGTTGAAAGAATTGGAGAGAACACAAAGGTGAGCAGGCTGAGATTCCACTTTCAAAGAGCTGGTGATACAGGAGAGGAAATAAGAGCTCAGAGATGGTGGTGAAAGACAGATGGGATGAATTACATTAAAAGATGTGTTTCCCCAAGTTACTAATTTTTTCTAATTAAGTATTCTGTAATAACAAACACATTTTCTAGTATTTTTCATATCCTACGTAAAGTTGATATTACTTTTCTGGAACGAACAGATATTAATAATAAATGACAACAATAATTAATCATCAGAACAATAAAAGTGCAAGAAACAACAAGAAGCAACTAACCAAATTTCAACTATAAAGTGTGTAAAATGTAATGTTATCCACGCTTTATAATATTTAAGATAATGGAGAGAGCAGAGGTAAGAACCATCCAGAAAGCCCTGGAATTTGTCCTTGGCTGCCTTTTCATGTTTATACTTAAGAATGTGATTGACCTCAGGTCACAAAAATGAACCTCATTGTGGAAAGCTAAGAAGATGCATTTCCCTTCTCCTAAGAGAGCTTATTCTCTTGGAGACAAATATAGCTAAGATTTTGGTTTTCAAAGATGTTCCAGGAAAAATAGTAGGGCAGTAATACTTTAAGGACTATCACTTTTAGAGGAAGCTGTGGCGCCCTCTCTCCCACACAAGTTGGCTGCTCCCCGCCTCCCTCACAGCAAGGCTGGTCCACACAGTTCGCTGGACCTGCTTTCCTTCCAACTCAGAACCCCCACAGCCTTGAACACCCTGCTTTTTACTTAAAATTCCTCCCTCCCCATTGATAAAAGTATGTATTCAGAAAATGGTCATTCCCACCAAATTACTATCAGATAGGAAATACATATTGTTTTTGTTTCAATGACACAGAAAAGTGGTCCTCACTGATTGTATTTGCAGCTACTGGTAGCTTCCTCATATCCTTTTTTGAAATGTATCAATAAAATTCTCAGATTTGGAGAGAAAGTGGGGTCATGTGCACTTACAGTCTAAACTGGAACCTGTAGTGATGGCACTGACATTCCAACCAGGCTGGGCCATCCTTGAAGATGAGTGACCAGTCTTTCCTGTCCATGTCTGCTGTGTCTGGCTCAGATGATACCTAAATAAATATATTCTGAATTGATTTCTATTTTCCCCAGAGGTTTATTACCCAACCTTATTAGATGTGATTAAGAAAACAATGTGAAAGATAAAAGCTGCAGGACAGAGAGTGGAAAAGTTTACAATTCAACTATCTTCTCAAGAGGAGAAAAGTGTGGCTGGGCAGAGCTCATTTACAGAGCTGGAAGAACGACCCATACTGGGGTCTACTTTCAACCTAAAATAAAGAGTCCACAGCATTTCGGACCTGAGAGAGCTGAAAAAGGCCATTCAGATTCCCTTGAGTCAACCTCTTTATTCTGCAGAGGGAGGAGAAGAGAGGCCCATAGAGGGAAGTGACTTGCCTTCAGTCTCTGGGCCAGTGTGAGACAAAGGTGAGACAATGAATGATTCCACACACACCCCGCTCCCAGGTAAGTCCCAACTGCTCCGTATGGTGGTGGTCACATCCGCCACCCTAGGCTCCAGAATAGGTCTGCCTGCTCAGAAGAAGGAGACTTTTCTTGAAACGTCTAGCCCTGCCTTGAAGTTTAGCTTCAACAGATGATCTCCAAGTCTGCAGCCAGTTCATGGTCCAACACAAGTTAGAAATAAGGAATCAGTTAAGCTCCTCCTACTCGCATTATGTCCGAAGCACTGCAGTCCAGAGTGGGAGGTCTACATCACAGCCCAGCACCCTGCAGAGGATGGCCATAAAGGAGTTCAATGCTTTGCAGGTCTTTGGAGGATCCTTAGCACCAGAGCTTCCAAAAGACTTAGATCACTGGAAATATTTTGTTGATAAGATACAAGCTCAGATCGGAAGGAGTATAAAATGGTACCGTCACTGTGGAGGACAGTTTGGCAGTTCCTCAGAAAGCTAAGTATAGAATTGCCATATGAGCCAGCAATCCTGTCACTAGGTTATACCCAGAAGAACTGAAAGCAGGGATGTGAACAGACATTTGCACACCGATGTTCATAGTGGCATGACTCACAATTCCAAAAGTCTGAAACAACTCAAGTGTCCATCAACTGATGAATGGATAAAGAAAATGTGGTATATACATACTGTGACAGTTAAAAGCTTTTTGTGAATCCCCAAAAGGATCATGCACTTGGAATTAATCCATTCTTGTGGGTGTGGGACCGTCTGATTGGATTGAATTCCACTGAGGGCTTTGATTGGAGTATTTCAGTAAGGTGTGACCCGGATGGGTCTTGGTCCTCTTGCTGGAGTCCTTTATAGATGGGAGAAACATGCAGAGACACACAGAGAAAGAGCACTGCCATTTTACCCTGCCATATGAGAGTGGACTCCAGGATCGCCTGCAGCTGCAGAAAGACAGAAACCCCAAGAGGCTGAGAGAGAGGCCAGAGGCTGGAATCAGTGGAGCAGCTCAAAGCTGAAGCAACAAGGCCGCGAGGAGTAAACAGAGACCGGCCACCATTTTGACTTGCCACACGGCAGGAGTCTAGTATTACCAGTAGCCAACCTTTGGTAAGACAGCATCTCTTGATGATGCCTTGATTTGGACATTTTCACAGCCTTGGAACTGTGAGATTTTACCCCAATAAATTCTCATTATAAAAGCGAACCCATTTCTGGTATATTGCATTGGCAGCCTTTAGCAAACTAAGACATATACAATGGAATATTATTCAGCTATAGGAAGAAATTGAGTCCTGATGCATGTGGTGCGATGGATGAACCTTGAGGACATTATGTTGAGTGAAATAAGCCAGACAGAAAAGGACAAATATTGTATGATCTAATTAATGTTAATGAATTATAATGAGCAAACTTATAGAATTAATATCTAGAACATAGATTACCAGGAGATAGAATGAGGGTAGAGAATAGGGAGCTGATGCTTAATTTGTGCAAAATTTTTAATAAAGTTGATTATAAATGTTTTTAAATGGATAGAAGTGATGGTAGCACATTATTATGAGTGTAATTAACAATGCTGAATTGTGCATGTGATTGTGTTTGAAAGGGGAAGTTTAGGGTCATGTGTGTCACTGGAAAGCTAAAGGGAAAAACATGGGACTTTATAATATAGTGAACCCCGTTGTGGAAGATGAATGTGGTTAATAGTACAAATCTAATAATATTATTCCATGAGCTAGAAAAAATGTATGTCATTATTACAAGGTGTTAATATTAGGGTGAATGGGGAGCAGATGTAGCTCAGTGGTTGAGTGCCTGCTTCCCATGTACAAGGTCCTGGGTTCAATCCCTGGTACCTCCTATAAGAAAAATTAGGGTGCTATATGGAAAACATACAACCAATGAAAACTATGGACTATAGTTAAAAATAATATTTTAATATTCTTTCATCAGTGGTAACAAAGGTACCATACCAATGCAAATTGTCAATAATAGGGGGTAAAGTGTTATAAGGTTTTTCTTTTCGGAGCAATGAAAATGTTTTAAAATTGATTGTGGTGATGAAATGCACAATTGTGTGATGATCCTGAGAGCCATTGATTGTGCACTTTGGATGAATTGTATGGTATTTGAATAAAAATGATTTTGTAAAAAACTCAGAAGGAGTTTACATAAGGAGAGTAAAGATTTCCATGTAGATGCACAAGCAACAACAGAATTCCAGGATAAATAAGGGATGGCATGTACTGGAAATGAGCAATCCCACCAAATTGCTTAGTCATGGGGCTTCCTCATGGACTACTCCAAATTTATACACCATCCAGGCACCTACAAGATGGCCGTAGTTTAACAGATGCTATAGCAAATAAATGAGGGGCTGCCACTTCCACCATGAATTCAATCAATCATTCAATCCCACATTGAGTAGCTATTTACTGAGTGATTCATATTTCAGGCACTGTGTTTGAAGATGGTTGCAAAGATGAATAAGAAACAATCTTTCTTTCAGGTGGCTCAAATTCCAGGTAGGGTGATAGAGGAAAACAAATTACTAGGCTACAATGAAAGAAATGCCTAGTGGAAGTATGAGTGTAGGGTCAAGGGAGAGAAAGGGGGTGACCTCTCTCATGTATTAGGGAGTACATTCAATAAGAGCTCTGGTGCCAAAGACTCTCTGTTGGCTCATTTCATAAACTAACAGTCACACAATTTTCTCTCTTTAGTGGTAAAAACCTCCAACAACGTTAACTCCAAATTTCCTTGGTTGGTACTTAATATCACTTACAGAATTGAATCTGCCTCTCCCTCCCTGATGTTCCACCTCTTTTAACCCAGCATAACCCTTAGTTAATCTTCTTAGCTGGAAAAAAATGCCATTGCAGATTAGCAAGGTTATACATTCAGGAAATGTGAAATATGTAAAGTTCAACTGTTCCGCAGTTAACAAGTGAGTTTTAAAGAATGTTATACCCTTTTTTTCCAAATCACAGAAATTTAACACAAAGGGGGACCTAGGAGATTACTTAAACCAGTGTCTCTATTTTTAGGCAAAGAAATGGAGGCATTATACTGATTGAATGGATTAGTCAAGCTCATAAAATTAGGATTTGCCCTCAGGACTGCATTCATCCACAGAACTCATAGTGATGGCTTCTCAGTCACTGGAGATTTTAGGCTTGACTCACTGCCTCTTTCCAACACTACTTTTGCATTAACTCCTGGGAATTTTGATACCCCATGTAGGCAACCATCCATCTCACTAGTGCCTGTCAGTCTTCAACCTCTTCACCTACCAGGATCTTGTCCTCCATCTCACTGTAGTCACACACCTCCAGGGTCACCTTCTAATCCAAACACTTTCAAGAAGTGCATCCCATTCTAGAGCCGGGCCTCAAGCTTCCCCTCCCCTCCACTCCCTCTTACTCTCCATCTTCAACAGTATTTGGCCCTACTAGCACTTCATTTTCACCGTTCATTCCCACTGCTGCATCCTCACTTCTCTTCACACCCCGCCCAAATCCCACAGGTCAACATTATATGTGCTCCCTTTCATATACATTCAACTCCATTTAGACCTCTCCATAGTCTTGTCACACTTGCCTGACTGCCAGATTGAATTTTGTGAATCCCAGAAAAAGATTTGGTTCTTAAACGAATCCATTCCTGTGGGTGTGGGGTCCTTTGATTGCATTAAATTCAGTTAAGAGGCCTTTGATTAAATGATTTGATAAGATTGCTTTAGGGCTTTTGATTTGACTATGCCAGTGATGTGTGAGCCAGCTTGGGTCTCTGCCCTCTTGCTGGGTCTTATATAAATTGAGACACAGAGAGAAAAAGGACACAGAGAAAAGAAGCCACCATAATGATCTTGCCATGAAAGTGAGAGGACTGCAGGAAAACAGAGATGCCCCAAGAGAGGTCATCTGGAACAAGAGGCATGGAAGGAGGCCCCCATCGGGATGGGCCCACAGAGCACCTCAAGGCTGAGGAGACGAGCCCTGCCATATGCCTGATCGCCACATAGCAGGACCCCAGGAACAACAGTAGCTGACTGTGGTGAAAGCATCACGGTGTCTTGATGGACATTTCACAGCTTTGGAACTGTCAGCTTTTACCCCAAATAAATCCCCTTTATAAAAGCCAACACATTTATGATACTTGGCATTAGCAGCTATGTGGCAAACTAAGACACTGAGCAAACTCCACCCTTGAATAAATCTGCTCCCTACCCTCTGGACAACTGAATGTGGCTAAAGAAAAACACATCCGTGCTTCCTGGTCTGTCTTTGAAATCAGGACCCATGGTGTGGCCTGCCAATCCTTGACAACTTCTATCCATTCTACTCTCCTAAATAACTATTTCAC
>JAQZBX010081748.1:0-13624 GCA_029593785.1 Cabassous unicinctus | reverse complement strand
ATATAATTTACCCATCGTAAAACGCACCCTTGTAACGTGTACAATTCAGTGGCTTTTAGCATCTTCACAATAAACTTAATTTTGGAATAGATAATGCAATTCAATTAACACAAAGCAACATACTCCAGCAAATCAGCCTCCCACTGGTCCCTGTTATGCTCCCCTTAAACTATTATCCATTTCTTGACTACGCCCCTATAGCTATTTTACATAAATACAAGCAAGTATATCCCCCCTTTTTATATTCATAGCAGAAAACTCTATGCCCTATTCTGCTTCTTGCTTTTTCCACTTCAAATATCTTAGAGATCATCTCACATCAGTACTGAGCTTTCTCGCCCTTTTTATGGCTGCATAGTTTTCTATTCTATGGATGGGTCATTTACTGATGGACATATAGGTTGTTTCCAAACTTTGGCTTTTACAAATAAATGCTGTAATGGAGAACCTTGTGGATAAGACGCTTCACGTGTCTGAACGGATCCGTGGAATAAATTCCCGGAGGCGCATGTGCTTTTCTAGTTTTGACAGCTATTGCTAAATAGCCCTCCATAGGGACTGTACCCATTTAGATTCCCACTAGCTTTTCCCAGCCTACTTTGGAATACTCCAACACTGACAAGAATGCTCTTGGCAGTGTTATTCATAATAGCTCCAAATTGGAAATGACCCAATGGATCCTCAACAGAAGAATGGGTAAATAAATCATGGTCTTGGCACACCATGGAATAGTACACAGCAATGAAAAAGCACAAACCTTTGCTTCACATGACAGGGAGGGATCTCACAGGCATATTTATGTACGAAAGAAGCCAGGTACAAAACAGCACTCACTGTGTGATTCCACTGACATGAAGTTAAAAGGAAGAAGGAGACAGAGTTGTCCTGTGCATGGCGCGGCCTCGGGCCCTGAGGGCCTTGAGGGCCTCCCCAGACACTGGGGGGTATGGACCAGAGAGGCAGAGGGTGTCCGCTAAGGTGCTAGAAATGTCCTGTATCTTGATCTAGGCAAGAGTTTCATAGGTGCATAAATATGTAAAAATTCACTGAGCTGCATGCACTTCACTAAATTACACTTCAATAAAAATATTTTTAAAAAACATGCCAACACTAATGTGCAAACACCATTGGCGGAGCAGTGGGCTGTCTCCTTAGCTGTGAAGGGGCAGGCAGCAGACTCTGCCCCTCGTTTGCCCAGTCTTGAGCCAAATGTGGGTGAGGGGTAAGGAGGTGAAGCCTGCAGCTCCCTCTGCTGCCTCTTGAGCTGCCCAGGATTCCCCTTGCACTGCAAAGGAGCCTCGTCATATCTGCAAGGGAGTGAGGGCCCGGGCGGCTCTGTGCTTGTCAGCCTCCTCCCCCTTTCTCTGTTCTGATTTCTGCCGCCCCTAGCACCGCCTCCCTAGGCTAGACTAGTCTCTGCACCAGCTGTTGAGCAGCTGCCTGGTTATTTATAGCCTCGAGGCTCTGTGTGAAAGGAGCCTCATTCATCAGCTCCTTCCTTCTGAGCACACTCTCCCTGCCCCACCCCAGGCTTCCCTGGAGTCTGGCTGTGTTTGTCTGGTCAACCAGGAGGAGAATGGGGATGGTGGAGACTGAGCTCATTAACAACTGTTTTAGAACTCAATTTAAATTTTTAAAAAAAGTTTCTGGAACATTCCAGGGCCTACTGCTGGGCTACATGTCACTGCGGTGAGGGGACTATCCCTACAGAGCTGACCTCTAAGATTCCCCTGAAGCACATGTGGCTGTTGGTGACCTCAACTCACTAAATGGCTTATGAACCCAGTGGGAAGAACTTATTTCGCACCAGACTCTGAGATCAGGCCTCAGAGTCCCTCAGGAAGTAACAGCCCACCCGGGGGCTCACGAGGAGGTACGATCCCTTTCTGGGAGGGGTGCCCTCTCCTCTTTAAGATCGCCAGGGCCTTCTGGCTAAAGAGACTGGTCAGCATTTGTTTGGGGAGGTGTGTGTCTCCTGATGCCTGACACAGGTCTCTCTAAGTCCCAGGCTCTTCTCTCTGTGCTGCTTCGTCCCGAGGATTTCCTGGCTCTGAGGCCAACCCTGTGAGGATAGTTTAGCAAAGGATTAAACTCACGTTCCGCCAACCTTCTCCCGGTAAGACCCGCTGGCAGCAGTCTTGGTGAACCTTTCCTCTTTTCTCCAAGTCCCATTCGGCCCCAAGTTAGTCATTTGTTCCTTATTTCAGAAACCTTCCCAGTTACAGAGGAAACTAATCAAACCCTAATACTTTTCACCGTTTAGCGGAAAGCCTGATGGAGATGCCTACTCCCCCGGAATAAGTTGTAGAACATCAGTTCTTCGACATTACCAGAAGGCAGGACCCGTGTTCTTAAAATGTGCCTTAAAAAAATCAAATCCGTTTTAAAAGCACCAAAGGCATTTGCTGTTTTATTCGTTTGTTTATTGGTGACATGCAGGATCACCCCTAATTTAGGAGGAAGGACAGATAAGACCAGATTTAAATGGACTTTATTGAGTTGACATGAGGCATGAGGACTATATTCTCTGTGTATGAAACACGCCCTCCACCTTTGATGGGTTGAGAGGCGAAATGATTTGCCCAGAGCAAAGGAAGTTCCTTTTGCTAGTGATTCATCGGCTTCTCAGTCAAGGGTTTCCAGGGGGTCGAGGAGTGGCTGACACGATCAGAATCTCCCTGCGCCCCTGCCTGTGCAAAGGGTGTGGAGGCCGGGGATCTGCTGGCAGAAAAACAAGAGCCAAACTACTTTGCGTACTTCCAGGCTGTGGCTGCCTGCCAACATCTCCCTCAAATATGAACATTCTTATTCTCATGCTGGAAGTTTTTGTCAGGTTTATTGCAAAAGGAAGGGTGGGCAGACAGAAAACAAAATAACATTTGCTGAGCTCAAAGGACTGTTTCTGAATCTCTTCTCAAGAACACTACCAACCTACGTGCACTTTTCTGGGGGGAGCACGGGGCTCCGCTCCATGGCAATTTTAAATCCAAGCCAGATACGGCCTTATTTTACGGCCACTCGATCTCAGTGCAGATGTGTTCCTATGTGTAAATCGTAAGGATGCATGTGTCTAATAGAGAGCCACTGTTGAAAGCCAGCACTGGAAACATATGTAAGACAGATGGGTACGGAAGTCACAAGATAATGGATCACTCTAGTGAGTCGTATTGACGTCAAGGTTTTGTGTTCCTGTAAACTTTTGAAAGCCATGACATTAAAATGATTGCCTCAGAGCAGTGCAAAAGCAACTAACTTACATGGAAAAAAAAAAAAAGAAAAGAAAGAAAAGAAAGAAAAGCTCCCCAAAACCTAACCGGTAAGTCGAAAGTAAAACTAATACCTTAAAAAAACAACCACCACCTGATAATGGTATCCTCACGTTTTAATGTTTGCTCATAGATTCCTTTGGCAATAAGACCTTGTTAATGCGAGGGAGTCTCTGGTTTTCAAAAGAATGTGAGAGCATCAGCACGCCGGCTGCTTCAGCTGAAGCCTGGTCTCCAAGCACTCAGCGAAGGCCTGAAGGGGACCCCGAGAGGACTTCTTTAATCTCAGGGGAGCCCCCACCGCCACTCCGGCTAAGGAGTGGTTTCTTGGAGGGTAAGATTCTATTAAAAAAGAGCATTTCTTATTTTCTCAGGAGCTTGGTGACTGGGTAAAACAGAAGGCAAACGCTTTTCCTGCACGGACAAAAGTTTTAGCATGAGGGCATTAGTTAGTGTGCACATCTGAAAATCTCCCTCCAAACCTCCCCACGCAACGCTGAGTGGCTAAGAGAACAGGAGTTTTCTCTTTTGAAATTTTTGTGCTGAATTAAAAAAATTTTTATTTTATTTTATTTTAAAGCCCAGCTTCCTCCCAGGGAGAGCACAGCGTCTCTTTGGATTGTGTTTGCTGACCAGCGTCACACACCTGATTATCCAACAACAGCTCAAAAAGCCAAAATCACAGTCAAAGTGACAACCGTCTATGCGGGAAATCGGATTCTGCCGCACAAGGCAGGAACTTTCTATGATTCCCGGACGCCTGACCTGTCGGCTTGTTTTTAGCCTATTCTTAAAACCTAGGAAATTGGCAATCATACTTCTAAGTTAAAAGATTGGGTAACTGGGCCAGTGAATAAATACTTACTTTGGGTCTGTGCTATTTATGTTTAAAAAAAAAAACAACACTGGAAAAATGAGCCCTTTTCTTCCTTTTTGGCTAAAAGCAGTCCAAAGAAAACAACTTTTGGCTCAACCGTCTGTGAGCTCAGTGTTGAACAAACTCCAGCGAAATCACAGAGAAAGTGCGCACCAGATAAACGTTTCTTAATATAGAGAAGCTCAACTTTGCTTTTGGCGTCGGGAGAAAAACCACCAGGGAGAGAGGATTCTTCGCTCTCTCCTTCTCTGTGCCTTTCGCACAGGTTCCTGCCGGAGGAACGTGGCTCCTGACCTGGCCGGTCCAGGGGGCGGCATGTGAGGCCCTGGAAACGCGGCCCAGCGGCGGGAGGGGGCCGGGCGGGCGAGCGCTGCGGGGCCTTCTTGCCCGACGGGGCGCTGAGCTCTGTGCGGCGGATGCTGGGGTAAGAGAGGCGCCAGGAGCCTTGCAGGTAAATGAACTTTCTGTTAAGCACATTTTCTCCTTGCGATTGTGCTAAGCCCAAAATAAATAAACAACAGAATCCCAGTTAATTATACTGAACTTTTGAATCATTGTCCCAGCTTCTCTCTATCCAGCGTGTGATATTTTCTCTGCCACAGTAAAACGTTTTAATACAGTAGATGACAAGGTCTGCAGTAGTGGAGTTAAGATGCTTTTATCTGGGGACAGACACATTCCTCCTGGCTGCGGTTGTTGACAGGGCACACACAGTGTCTCCTTTTTCCATACCACCCGGCTCCTGAGCAGCGACCTGTCCCTTCTCTTAACTGAAATGAAATTTTGGCTTTCCCTCCCAGCAGTGTTTGTGTCTTCTGGAAAAGAGACGATGGGAACGTGCAGATGGTAAGAAGTTTTGAGAAAGAAAAGCTAGCAATTTCCAGAATATCTGACGATTAAGAAAACGATCCGTGCTTTTGGAGTGGGAAGATTGTTTATAATCTGCTGCGCTTTCCTTCTGTCTTTCTCGACGAGCAGGGCGCCACGCCCACGGGTGGGATGCCTGAGACAGCGCACGACGTGCAACCAACCACGAGCCGCAAAGCTGCTTCAACAAACCGTCGTCACCCCACTTGCAGCTTTCCAGGGACGCTGGTGCGACAGCAGACACGCAGCGTCCTGCTCCAAGCCACCACCCCAAGCGTGTGCCCCTGCCACCCACAGGCCCCGCGGCTCTGCTCTTGCTGAGGCCACCCCGTGCAAGGACTGGGAACGTGGAATCTGAGTGGTGTAGTCTGATCGCCCCGGGCACTGCTAAATTCTAAAATGCACTTTTCCACAAATGGTGAAATCAGCACAGGGCTTGTCTGCAGAGAGAACGTCCAGGCTTTTTTCTCACTGGCTGCTCAGGTGTGTGCTGCTACTAGTGTGAGAAAGGGGCGCCCAGAGTCCCTGCCTGGAATGCCACGTCTGATGGCCCACGGCGACGTGTCTGCACCCGGGGGCCCGGGCTGTGTAGGTCACTGTGCAACGTGGCCCCCGCGTCACTGACATCTACTTTTCTGGTTTTCCCATCAGTTACTCTGTTCTTTGTCTGCTCCACCCGCCCCAAGTCCAGGGACAGCTCTGGGGACCCCAGAGCCATTTGTGGGGTGGGGTTCCCACGTTGGCCCCTCCCCTCGCGAGGGAAGAAGAGCCTCCTTCAGAGCCTCCTGGGGCTAAAGCCAGGAGGGCCCCGCAGGCGGCTCAAACCAGCCAGGGCCTGAGGAGTGGATCAGGCAGAGGGCCTCAAGCAGATCAAGAAGTCTGCCGAGGCTCACCAAGCGAGCCAAAGCAGCAGCGTGGGCACCGCGTGGCTGGGGCGTGGAGATGACTCTCTTGCACTTCCCACCGTCCCCGTCCAGGGGCCGGACCGGCTCGGTGCGGTGGTGGGCTCTTGCTGGAAGTCACTCACTGGGACTATTACTGTGGACACAGGTGTGGCAGGAGCTTTGGCGCACAGGGCAAACTCTTTTAGAGTTCTGATAAATATCGCAAGGTAATGGCAAAATGTGATGCGTATGGCATAGGTCAGGAGAATGCATTGTCTTCTCTCAGTGCACGCAGGTCTGAGCCTATTGCAATTCTGCCACCACCACCCTCCGTTTAATAAGGAAATGCAGAAAGTTGGAAATGAGGCGCTGCAAAGCACTGATTTCATTGAATTACATAAAAAAAGTGAATTGAAGAATTTGGGTCACTATCCACATGATTCATGCAAAACACTCATTTTGTCTCAATAGAAGTCTTTCAGGGACAAGAGATGTTTTTATGCTAAATTACCTGGATAATTGCCCCAATCTCTTTTCTTGGAATAGCTGCATGCTATCTTCTTAGGTTTTCATTGAATTAGTTTCCTGAAAGTTCATATAAATAACATTCTTTAACTAAAAAAAGAGAGAGAAAAGGAAAAAAATCAAACCTCTCTAGGTGTTATGCCCATTAGGATCTTTAGAAAAGACTATGAAAGTCCTTGATTGTAATTTTTGGAAAGTGAAACTCATCAGGCAATTAAGGATTGAAACAGGAGACCAAGGTTGGCATCCAGCCACATCCTTCATGCTAAATCAACGTTCTAAACCTGTCTGTGATGCCAGCCAGATGTCTTTACTCTTTAGGAAGAATAAGTGCCATTTTGGCAAACCAAAATTACCAAGAAAAAGTTCCCCCAATCCAAGAGTAGCCTACCCCATGTTATGGGATTTGCTCTTAACATGCTATTATCACCTCCCCCCTCCCCCAATGTGGGACATGAATCCCAGGGATAAGCCTCCCTGGCACTGAGGGATTACTACCAAGCACCAACTAGCAATGCAACTGGAAAAAGACCATGACCAAAAGGAGGAAAAGGTAGAGACAAATGAGTTTATATGGCTAAGAGACTTCAAAGTGAGTTGGGAGGTCATTTCGGAGGTTATGCTTATGCATGTCTCAGCAGGAACTCATTGACTGTCAAAGTAAATATACCCTCAAATAGCAGGGCTCCTGAGGTCTCTGGAGACATCCAGACACTATAGGCAGGGCAGACACCTCAGGAGTTTGTCACCCTGCCAATGGGCCCTACTTTGGAATTTATGCTCCCCAGTGTGATAGAGTTGGACTCAGTTGTGGTTTCCCTACACATGGCTCTTCTGCCCCTCTATTTGAACCTATAGTTAGCACTAGAGTTGACAGGTGTATTTCCAAGAGGCTTAAATCTTTGGGGAGTCCATGTACCAATTGGCCCCTGAATCTCAACAGACCTGCAACACCTACTCTCCAGTTCATTGGACTCACCCAGGACAACTAACAAGGAGATGGTGATTGACAACAACCATCTCAAGGAACAGAGAGAGTCTGCATCTGCAAGCAAGAAGTTCCATCCATCTGCCCAGTGGGATCTAAGCCCCCTATGAAGTGGGCATCACCATTACCCAGGATCCTCAGGATTGGGGAATGAAAGATGGACTAGAGTAGACTTACAGTTGTTCTACTGTAGACTTGTGATCCTAGCGATGGAAGAACTTTTAACATGGATGTGGAGGCAGTAGCCACTGGAGGTTGTGAAGGGAGGGAGAGGGAAAAAAAATAGGTGTAATTTGGGGGCATTTTCAGGACTTGGGAATTGAATGACATTGCAGTGAGATACAGGCCATTGTAGATCTTGTAATAACTTGCAAAAATGTGTGGGAGAGAGGGTAAACTACAATGTAAACTATAATCCATGCTTAGTGGCAGTGCTCCAAGATGTGGTCATCAATTGTGGCAAATGTACCACACTAATGAAGGATGTTGTTGATGTGGGGAAACGTGGGAGGGCTAGGGAGCGGGGCATATGGGAACCCCCTATATTTTTTGTGTAACATTTATGTAATCCAAGTTTCTTTAAAAAATAAAAATAAAAAAGCATATTTTTTAAAAAAAGCTATTATTGGCTTTCTCAGTATTTGTAAATAGTCAACAAAGTCATTTTACTATTTCACTCAAGATCCCAAAATTGGGGTTAAAGCTTCAAGTTATTTCTATGATAATTCATGTTAAATGGTCAAGTGAATTTCTTTTGTTTCCCTCTCTCTCCTAAGTCCCTGAAATACTGGAGATGCACCTTCTGCAGACATATGATAAAGGCTTTTAAAAATTACCTGACATTATACGTAATAAAAAAGAGTGTAATAAGCAGTTAGGAAAAAAAATCTGCTTTTGTGATAAGGGCACATGTTCCATTTCTGTTAAAATTAGCAAGAAGTTTGAGACATCACACAATCTGCATTTTATACTGTTTTTCTCCTGAAGGTACCAGAATGTTGCAAGCTTGGCTCTTTACTCGGATGCTTTTGGTTAGCATATGGATACCGATTTGGGTGTTTTAGAGGTCGGAGACGCTAGAATAATTTAAAAATTTCTCCATTCTAAACAAACTAGATAATAACTTAATAGTCCACATATACTTAAAGAAACAAGTCTTACAAAAAGAGTAAGAGGTTGTGGAGTGAGTGTAGCTCAGTGGTTGAGCGCCTGCTTCCCACGTACGAGGTCCCGGGTTCAATCCCTGGTGCCTCCTAAAAAAAAATAAATAAATAAAAAGAATGAGAGAGAGAAAGCTGCTTGAAGGAGGAAAATGTTTTACCTTGTCGTCACTTGCTACCCTCATGCCTAGCCTCACAATCTAAATGTAGTGTCCCACTCCAGCACTGGGATTCTTTGTTCTGCCCTTGAAAAGAAAGCAGGAGGCCAAATATTAGATCATTAGTTTTGGCAGCACGCTCTGCTTTCTGGCTATCGCTCCCAGCTGCACGGCCTGCTCTGGCGGAGGGGCCGTGGAAATCGTGAACCTACTTCGACGAGGCAGCATCATGAGGCCTAGTGAGCTTCCAGGTGCTTTGAGTCTCTTGGTCAAAATATAATATATTTAAAAATATATAATATATATATTCATTCCGTGAGAACTAGATTTACAGGCTCAATAGCTGATTTCTTTAAATCAGTATGGCAGCCCATCACTAAGGGGAGGGACGGCACGGAAACCTCTCCGGGGGCTCAAGGGTGACGGTGGAACGGACGTGGGCGCACAGGTCGAATGGAGGATGGGACGCATCCTGTCCTTGGAGAGGAACGGATGACCTTGAGACACAGAGGCCGGCCGGGTCTGGAGAGCCCGCAGGCCCAGCACCGGGGGAGCCGGAGGCGGCGGGCAGGACACGGGAGCCAGGAGGTGGGAGGACCTGAGGAGGGGTGGTGGGCAGTCGAGGTTTGCCTTGGCATGAAAACTACAGCTGCGGGAGTGCCCGGCCAGTGGTGGGGTCTGCGTGCTCTCCCTTCCTTCAACACCTCAGCACCCTTCCCAACTCTGCGTTCCTATTCCCCGAATGGCATGGCCAAATCCAAACGATCCCGCCTTTTGGACACAGCTCATCTCCCTCCCAAGCCAAAGGGCAGGAGTTTTATTTGATGAGAAGATGGAGGGGGTCAGAGGCAGACACAGAAGGAGCAACTCTGTGAGGATTTCAGGGGACGCCTCACGTGCCCAGGGCGGCGACGGGGCCGGCAGGGGCCTGTGGTCCCCCCTGGCCATCTGTCTCCTCGGAGGACAGGGAGGCGCCCCGCTGGGCGGCGCTCGGCCCTGGAAGGCTCTCACCAGCCAGACGCGTCCAGGCCCACGCCTCCCTTTGTCCTGAGACCCCCATGCTGACACCAGCCCCGTGAGGAGGGACGGTTTTAAAAAGAAAACGCGTGGTTTCACAGGGAGCAGGGGCAGTGGGCTCCTCTCCCACCGAGGAGCCAACCCAAGGTCGGTGCAGGCGGTTTCTCGAAACGTCCTTCACTCGCTGACTCCTCCGTAAGACCCTGAGGACAACGAGCCCTCGTGGGTCATGGAGTGGCACTAGGGAGCCGCCTCGAGCCGACGAGGAAGAGGTCACGACACGACGCCCGAGGTCTGCTTCTCTTCCGTTTCCACGTGGAATTCACGAGGGCAAAGCCATCACGCAAAGCCGTTTCTACCCACAGCTGTGCCTTGAACATTCTCAAGTTTTGCGGCAAATTAACAACCCAAAAAAAAGGGAGCTGTGGCAGTGTTTGGCACGTTGTAGGTAATCAGCAAATACTGGCTGAATGTCACTTCTCTGTTGGGAAGAATTTGTACTATATACGGAAAAGTTCGAGCGGCTCTTTAAATGTATCCAGATAACTCAAACAAAAAGGTCTAAAACATAATTTTGACTAGAAATGCATATGAATGAGCAGCATTAACACGTTCCATCGAGTTTCCAATTGAAGGTCCAGAAATGCCTGGAAGCCGTAATTTAACATCATCGTTCCCCTGGTTACCGCAGAGCGGGGGCTGTTTGGAGCCACGCGCTCCTGAACCTGCGTCTAACACTAGGAGGGCCCATGGTCATGTAAGGAGCCGCCACGTTCATCAAATTCTCAGGGCTATCAATTTCCTTCTCCTGCAGGTTCAGACCTAGCAGGGGATGAGACGGCCCCAAGCGCAGATTACTCGAACATTCAGTAACAGCTCTGCGGAGTTGTTATTTAAAAACACCAAAACTTTACAAAGGAATTGGATGAAACAAGACGCTCAGGCAGATTTTAACTGTGCACACACAGTGCGTGCAAGTGTGGACTTTCTCTTCATCACTTCACTTTTTTCCCCTTTCCCCAGATACTTCCTTTTTCTGTTCCAGGTGGCTGCAATGATGGATTCCCACAGAAGGGGAAAGCAACCAGAGCATGAAGATTTCAGATGAAAGAGAAGCTACAAATGGTAGGTTCTGAGGCTGAGCACACAAATCAGAGGCCCCCTTTCCTGTCTGAGAAATTCCCTACAGCCCCTGGGGAGGCCCTTCCAGAAAGACCCTATTCTCACAAGGCCTTCGGTGGCGGCCCGTCCCCACCCCAGGGGTGCACACAGCACAGCCCCGGGGAGGAAAAGGCAGGGTTCCCGCTGTCATGGGCTGCAGCAGAGGCTCAGCTAGAGGCTGCTCCGGCTGGGTCCCGTCTCCCTTTGCAGAGGCCACGAGGGAATCGGGAATGCTGAACTCACCAGGAAAAGGCCTCTGGGGGGGAGGCTTTGCCCCGAGGCCCATGACACCCTAGAGGAGCCAGAGTTTGGCTTCAGATTTGGAGATGCTCAGAGCCCCCTAAAATATGTACAAAATGAGATGTGCGTTTTTCTGGGAAAGGGCTCCATGACTTTCCGCAGGTTGACAGGGGTTTGTGACTTTCCCAAAACATCAGAAGCTGCCACGATACAGGTCTCCAGGTCAACTCGGCAAGGGAGCGACCACCTGGGCACATCTTTTCAGAAAACCTACTGTGTTTGCTCAGCTGACTCAAGATGTCATGGGGAACACTATTTAGAAGGCCAAATAAGAATAGGGCGATGGTCACAAACAAAACTTGTCCTGCAACCTGATCTTTATTTTTAAAAATTCCACGTAAAGAGAAATACTACTGAACCAAAGTCAACTTTGTCAAATATGTCCCTTTAAAAAACGTATACAGGAAGCGGATGTGGCTCAAGTGGTTGGGCATCCGTCTACCGTATGGGAGGACCTGGGTTCGATTCCTGGGACCTCCTAGTAAAATAAAAAAAAAAAGAAAACGTATACAAATAGGGCTGTTCTCATCACCCTGCTGTCAAAGTCATGATGTGAAGGCAAAGCACACATTCCTGTTTCAGCCAGACAGCAGGAAGCACCAGCCCTGCCACATCTCTGAAGGAGCTCTTAGGTTTTCAAGGAAGTACCAGGCAGCAAGTGTTTAGATTCAAGAATATTTTAATGTCCATTTCTTCAGTGGATGCATTTTGAAATTTATCAGAATTAACAATTTAAAAAGAGCCGAGCAAAAGAAACAGAAAGTGCAAACAGTTTGTTCTGGCTAATTTCAGATTCTAGGCATGATGTGATTATTTTGAAACAACCAATCAGAAATGCTTACCTTGGAAATCTAGCAATTCAAATACAGATGTATCTTTGGAAACTACACATTATTCCCGCCCATGAGATGGGAAGCACGCTGCCTTCCGGCGCTCCAAGCCAGGTGGCAATGTGCAGGCGTGACTGCCACGCGTGAAGTCTGTTCAACGGAGTCATGCACAGGTGTGAATCATCTGGGAAACTGAGCTCTTCGAGGGTTTCAGAACTGACGCTCTGCGTTTGTTTGCATTGGATGAAATTGTGTGTGCTTGTTTATCATATATATATATAAATTTTTATCTGAACTGGGGCCAAGAAGAAAAGAGCAATTGCAACTCGAAGCAACTATTTACACACATTCGAGTGTGGAGTATTGCTCCCTGCCCTAGGTTGGTAAGAGGTACTGCCACTCTGGAGAACGCGGTTGTCGCGTCGAGGGCACCTGGGCTCTGCTTAGAAACCTGTCTTCAGCCACCATCTGTCCAACCCCAAGCGATATTCCTGCTGCAGGGATTCTATGGTTCTGCACTGAGTCAGCTTCAGGGCAGGGGAGGGCCAAGCAGCCCAGTGGCTGTGAGGTTTAAGCCACCTCTGCACCCCGGGCCTGCACCCCGGGTCAGCCGCCCTTCCTTGGAGGCTCCTGTCCGCCCAGAGCGACCCTCTCCCTAAGGCTCGCAGGGTCAGGAACCACAAACACCTCCAGAGTAAGGGAAGGAAAAGGGCTCGATGGGGAGGGGGCGTGCGAGGCTGAACTTCCGTGAAGCCCACGTGGGTGAAGGCAAAGACGGGCCACTCATCGGGGTTCCAGCTACAGGCCCGGAGAACGGGGGCCTCGGCGCCCCACACACCTTAATACTGACGGGAGGAAACGCCTACGTGCAAGGAGGGCAGCAGGCAGTGCTTCTCAGCAAGAAAATAAAGTGTGCAGTAGTGTGTAATACATTCTTCAGAGGCAATAGGTGCTGTCACCACCGTCCCTTCCTCCGTGCTGGAGGACCACGGGCAGGGAGAGCCGAGGGAGGGTCTTAGACGTTCCTGAGATGCTCTCGAGGGGGCACCCTGGCCACGGCCGCAGCCCTGGGGGCCGCCCCCGGCCAGAGCGGGGTGGTCAGAACCAGCCTTTCACTACAGATTCTGGAAGCATTTGGGGAGGGGGCATGAGAAGGGGCCTCGGTGCAGCTGTGAAGAGCATACAGGAAGATGTGGCGGTGGAAAGAAAGTGCACAGGGGCCCGCTGGGAAGACCTAAATGGCTCAGGACCAGGCCTCAAACCACGAGCCTTAAAAATGAGCCGCAGGGCCGCCGAGGCCGAGTTCCACTCTACATCCTCCTCGCACGCAAAGTGGCAGCACGTGATCCCAGACGCGGTCAGACCCAAGGGTGCAGAAGGGTTTTCCTTGGGTTTTCCATCCGTCCCCAGGCTGAGACCTCACTTGCGTACAGATGACCGTGTCCCTAACACTGGAGGGGGGAGTCTCAAGAGGGCTGGGATTGCCTACAGGAACAAATCCCACCCCCAACACGCCCTCCGACGCCTGGCAAAGAACAGGGGCCGTTTCAACTTTGTGCAAAGGGGGCGCTAGCCATGCCGCCAGCTCTTC
>JAQZBX010081747.1:0-13628 GCA_029593785.1 Cabassous unicinctus | reverse complement strand
TTGCTTACATATATGGAAGTACTAATCTATTGAATTAATTTCACTTCATATTACTTCTAAAAGAATTCATCATTCAGTATAGACAGGTGTGGCAGTTTGATATTGTTTGTGAATTCCAAAAATAAATATCAGATTATGTTTGTAAACTGGTTTGTTCCTCTGGGCATATTAGATAATATTGGATTCAGAAGTTTTACTTTTACTTGATTAAATAATGATTAAAAATTTGATTGGGCCACATCAGTATGACATTGAGTCCCCAACACCTTGGTGGGCAGGAACTCACAGAGAAACCACACCACACCACAGAGAAGGGAGATTTGATGCTGGAGCTTTGGAAGAAAGCACACAAAGGAGCAGAAAGAAGCCTCGATTAGACATGGCAGCGGCCCTGGGAAGGAAGATAACCCCTTTGCTTGACAGTCTACAGCTGACCTTGTGGAGGAAGCAAGACAGCTAAGTCCAGAGAAAAACAATCCCTGGGAAGAGAGGAACCCAGGAAGCCTGAATTTTTGCAAATGTCAGTAGCCATCTTGCTCCAATACATGGCAATAGTCTTTGGTGAGGGAAGTAACTTACACTTCACTGTAAGCTTCCACCTCAAATAAATACCCTTTATAAAAACCAACTGATAACTGATATTTTGTATCAGCACACGTTTGGGCTGGCTAATTCACCAGGTTACTTCGTAATTCTAAATTGTTATACATAACTTCAATAGTAAGTCTTCTTCAAAATTCTTTACTCTTTGCTGAATTGTGTGCTAATAGGTCTATATAAATTATTTCATTTTGCACTATAAATTTTCTGATGTGAAATCCAGCTGAAGATTTTCCTTAATTGACTTTAGGACTGTTGTTTCCTCAACATAAGTATATTAATGCTAAGGATTAAGTGATCACTAATAGATGCCTTCATTCATGAAACCAATAAAAATTTAATACAGTGTGACTTCTCACTTTCCCTACAAATGTTGCTGTATGAAAAAATGACTTTGTGTGGTTTTTCATGAATAACATCTCTAACATGAATTATCTGGCTCTCCCTCCAGGGGCTTCATCTTCTGGTTAAGGCTTATCTATCAGTTGGAAACAGTGGATGAAGATACTATCATTTTCATTACATTTATATTTTGGGTTCTCTCATGTTGTAAATCATCAGACTATCTACTAAAATATTTTCTATATTGGTAACACATCAATTTTCACCAATATGAATTGGCTTAAATTGATGAAGTAGTCAGATTGACAAAAAGCTCTATCAGATTAATTACAATGTGTTTATTCAGTGTTTGACTTTTTCAATATGTCAAAGGTTAACACAAGGGCTGGAATCTCTTCCATATTCAAAACATTTATATTATGAGTTCTCTAATCTAATCTAAGGTCAGAATATTGACTGAAATATTTCCTATAAGTGGCATTCATAAGGTTTCTCTACAGCGTGAGCTCTTTCATGTTGTCTCAGGACAGAACCATAAGTGAAGGCTTTCCCACATAGATGACATTCATAGGGCTTTTCTCCTGTATGATTTCTCTCATGCTGTCTCAGTACAGAACATTGAGTTAAGGCTTTTCCACATAGATGATATTTACAAGGTTTCTCTCCAGTATGAGTCCTCTAATGTTGTCTAAGTCTGCAATTATAGGTGAAGGCTTTCCCACATAGATGACATTTGTAGTTTCTTTCCAGTGTGAGTGATTTCTTGTGTTCTCAAAGTAGATCATTGTGTGAAGGATTTCCCACACAGATGTCATTCATAGTGTTTTTCTCCAGTGTGAGTCCTTCCCACATAAATGACATTTATAGGACTTCTCTCCATTGTTAGATCTCTCATGTCTGAGGGCAGAATATTGAGTGAAGGCTTTCCCACATAGATGGCATTCATATGGTTTTGTCCTGATATGAGTTCCATTGTACTGTGTAGGCCAGAGCATTGAATAAATGACTTACCAATTAAATGACATTGATATGATTTACTTCTATTGGAAATGTGCTTTTGTTGATTATAAGTTGACTGGCCATTGAGAGCTTTTCCAAATAGATTGCTGGGGTAGGGTTTCTTTCCCTTGTGTGTTAAGACATGTTGAGTCACTCTTGATCTCTGAGTAAAATCTTATGGCAATTGACTACATGTAATACAATTCTTTTGAGGATAAGAGTTCTGCTTCTGAAAAGTAGAGGAGAAACCATAAAAGGCTTCTCCATTAAAATCCATTCATATTCATATGAATTCTACCCTAATCATCCAGTGATATTCTCCAATTAAAATCTTATCTATGGCAGTTACATACTATGTCATTCTCTTGTGTGCACAGAGATATTCTCTTCTTTGTTATACCAACTGTAGTACTCTCTTCAGGTTTGAAGACTTTATTATGTTTCTAAGGTTAAGTATATGAGCCATGTTTATGTAATCATAGTTTATAAAATCCCAGGTTACAGTTACATGTTCAAGTTAATTTTTGCCTAAATTCATACTATCATAGACTTTTTCTGGATTAGCACTTAAAAGCAACTTACAGTTAAATGATTGAACTGAATTCCAAATTTATTCCACTTTCGGGTATTGAATTCAAAAACCAATGTCCACCCCTAAAGAACTTACCAATGAAATGATGGTAGATGTGTCTTTTCTGAAAATATATTGCATGGATAGTAGTTGTTTTTTTTAATACCAGTTTCCTTGCCTGAAATAACTGGAAAATATTACTTGCTAGACTAGCATTAGGGAAATTAAAATGTTGAAAGGACTCAGATGGCCATATAATTGTTTCAAATATGAAACTTATCTGGGAAAGAGTATCAAAATAAGGAATACTCTAGGAAGTAGAAAACCTTATAAAACAGTGACAATTAGTATCTATTTTCAAGGTTGAAATATGGAAAACGTTATTTAAAAGTTTTTTATTGGGGAGACAGAGAGAAAACCAACTAAGAGGAAGACTGGAAAAAGAGACATTAAGTTGAAGTTTAAATTCAATAGAACATAAATATCCATTTCCTCAAAGCCACAGACACTTGAATATAAATTAATATATGAACAGAACAATAACCACACCTGAGGAAAATTTCACTAATATTGACACCTACATTTCAGGAAAAAAATCACTTAGTGAAATCTCCAGTTGATATGTTCAAGAACCTACTCAATTCCTAACCAGCTTTCTCCTTTTTATGAAGCAGAGTTTCCTAGAGTTCACCTTAATTCAGGTTTTGGAAAAATCCAAGTCCTTCTCTCCAAAGTTCCTCTCCTTGCTCCAACTGGAATGTCCAACTGATTTGCATACTTGATGACATGGTTGTGAGGGAAAGTTAATGAAATCATGAGTTCTGAGCAGTTAACAGTCTATTATCAAGTCCAGGGAAGGTGACTGATTTAGATTCCTGGTCTACTTAGGCAAATACCATGAAAAGTGTTGGTTTCAACAATGAAAATTCATTAGGTTATGGATTTGAGGCCAGGAAAATGTCCAAATCAAGGCATCATCAAGGCAATGCTTCCTTCCAAAGACTGGCATTCTGGGGTTGACTGCTGTTGACTCTTGTTCCATAGTTTGTCACATTGCAAAACATAGCAGTGTCTCCTTTTCTCTATTTTCTTCACTGGATTCAGCTTCTTTCTTCTGATGACTGTATGTCTGAATTTTATTTTCTTATGAAATATTTAAGTATCAGGATTCAGTCCCACCTGAATGATGTGAGATACACCTAATCTAAGCTAACTACATTGAAAAGCCCTACTTACAATAGACTTACGCCCACAGGAATGTATTTGACTTAAGAACATGTTTTCTGGGGTACATACAACTTCAAACCACCACATTCTACCCTCTGGACATGAAAAAGACATGTTCTTTCTATATGCAAAATACATTTATTCCATCAAAATATCCCAAAAGGCCTTAGGTCATTTTAGAAATATGCTTAGTACAAAGTCAAATCAAAATAAGGTATGGTTGTGGTCAGTCCTGAGGCTCAATTCCCATCGTGGACCTGTGAAACCTAAGGAACAAGTTTTCTGCTTCCAATATACAATGGAGGGAGATGAATAGGATGAACATTTCAATTTCTATGAGGAGAATTTATAGGGAAACAAGGGTCATGGGTCCCAAACAATGCCAAAATCTTGCAAGGCATACTCAACTAAATTTCAAGGTTTAGGTGAAATCTATGAAATGATGTTTTCTCCTCTGGGACTGAAGAAGTGGCAGCCCCACCTCCTCCAAAATCTTGTGCAGTAGCCACGCTTTCTGCAAACACCAGGGTGAAGGCCTCATCCTCTGAGAAAAATGGGGTGGTAGCCAAACGCTCTAAAATCCAGAGAAAATAAATGCAAGCCTCTGAGGACAGTGGGGTGGTAGCTAGATTTTCGGAAATCCTGAGGAAACAGGTTCCAATCTCTCATAACTGTAGATGAAACACTTCCTGAACAATGGGGCAGCAATCCAAATGCTGGAACAGACTCACCTTTTACATACACAAGAGTTGGCCTGCTATCCTGGCCTGAGAAGATGACTTTGGTCTATATCTCAGCATCCATTGCTCTGCCCTTGAAGTGGTTTTGCCTTCAGTCTGTACCTTTTAATCCAGCTGGCTGTAGTTCCATTGATATTGATATCACAAATAAACTATCCAGTTTTGCCTGTCACACACAGAGGTCCAAACTCTCAGGACTTTCCACAGGTCCTTCTTAGATATCAGCACCTCAAATCCTGACCTTATAAAACAGTGACAATTATAATTCTCAGGGGACTTGCTTTACAAATGTTCAGAATTTTCCACACCTTCATTCTCAGGGAATTGAAAGAAAATGTGAAACACACAAACATTTACATTATTGGAGTCCTAAACGGAGAAGAGATTGGAAAAGGGGCAGAAAGAATATTTGAGTTAATAATGACTGAAATTCCCAACCCCACGAAGGACATAAATATCAATATATAAGAAGGACAGTGCACCCCAAACAGGATAAATGTGAACAGACTTACCCCAAGACACCTATTATTCAGAATGACAAACATCAGAAATAAAGAGAGAAAAGCATCACATATAAGGGAAAGCTGATAAGATTAAGTGCTGACCTCTCATCAGAATCCATGGAGGAGAAAAGAAAGTGATATGATGTATTTAAGATACTTAAAGAGAAAAACTGCCAGCCAAGAATTTTGTATCTGGAAAAGCTGTCCTTCAAAAATGAGGGTGAGTTCAAAGTCTTCAGAGGAAAACAAAATTTGATAGAATATGTTACCAAAGACCAGATTTACAAGAGATACTAAAGGGGGTGCTTCAGCCTGAAGGAAAAAAACAAGGGTGAGATATTTGGAGAAGAGTTTAGAAATGAAGATTATTAGGAAGGGTAACCTAAAGGATAAGAAAACAGACAATAGAATGATAAGATAATAGAGACTTGAAGGACAAAATGAATTAAGTAATGCCTTGACAGTAATAACACCGGATGCTAATGGATTGAACTCCCCAAGCAAAAGGCATAGACTGATAGAATGGATTAAAAAAAATATGAGCCATCTATATGTTGTTTACAAGAGACCCACCTCAGACATACGGACACAACCAGGTTAAAAGTGAAAGTTTGGGGAAAAGTGTTCCATGCAAACAGTAACCAAAAAAGAGCTGGAGTAGACCAGATAAATGTAAAATAGCAATATTGCACTATATGAACAAAAATTTTGCAACTGGTAAATTGTTCCTGTGATCAGTATTCTGTAATTTTTTTCATACAAAATAAACTTGTTTTAATTGAGTAGGGTTGGAGAAGAGATATATTTTTGGATACTTCGTTTTTCTTTAACCCTTTCTAATTCATAATCTTTAATTAAAATTATCTATCTGGATCAATAATGATTTAGCATAACTACAGTTGAAAAAGATTTTGAGTATTTCTGCCTCACAAAATTATGAGTTGGCAAATTGTTATCTCCTCTAATTGATTCTAATAAGATGAAGAATTCCCAATTAAGAATTTGATTTCTTGAAAGAATTATGGCCTAAATGGAAATTAAATAATTAAACCAATAATTTATTTCATTTTTGGAGATTATTATGTCCAATAGTTAGAGCTGCAATAAAAATTAGAATTATGTTATAATTAATTTCTATTATATTTTAATTATTATTTACATATATAAATGTATCTTGCAGTGCTATTTTTTAATGATTGATTAAATTAAATCAAACCTGGCCTTGCGCTGTCTTTTAAAATTTGTAATTTCTTACAATCTATTTTTCTATTTATTTTACAAAAGAGGACTTTTTAACAGCTAAAAAAGCCATTGATTATATAATTTGGATAGATCATATAGTATGTGAATATGTCATAATAAAACTGCTTAATAAACAAATAATTGTGTAAGAATAACCAGAAATAAGAGCTATGTTCACCAGGGAAAACAGAGAGATTGAAAGGTGAGCAATCTTCTTGATTGTTTGTCTGTATTTTGTTTATATTATTGAAATAATGAAAATGCTGTAATGATGACTGAAGTGATGGATGCACAACTATGTGATTATACCAAATACCATTGATTGTACACCTTGGATAAATTGTATGTTTTATTATTATGTATCTATAAAATAGATTTGTTTATAGAAAGATACAACAAGAAAAGAAAATTACTGACCAAGCTCTCTAAGAATATAAATGCAAAAATTCTCAACGAAATTCTTCCAAACCAAATTCAAGAGAGTATTAAAAGAATTATACATCAGGATTAAGTGGGCATCATTCTTGGTATGCAAGGTAGTTCAACATAAGAAAATCAGTTAACATTAAACATCAAATTAAAAAATCAGGACCAAAAACAATGTGATCATCTCAATTGATGCAGAAAAGCTATTAGACAAATCCAGAATGTTTCTTAATAAAAATAATTTGAAAGGTAGGTATAGAAGGAAAGTTTTTCAACATAATGAAGGGCATATATGAAAATCCCACTGCCAACATATTGCTCAATGGGAACAGGTTGAAAGCTTTCCTTCAAGAATCAGAAATAAGTGTGCCCACTGTCACCACTGTTATTCAACATTGTGCTAGAAGTTCTAGCTTGAGCAATTAGGAAGAAGAAGAAATGAAAGGCATCCAAAGTTGAAAAGAGGATGTAAAACTCTCACTGTTCACAGACAACATGATCTTATATTCAAGAAGTTCTGAAATAGTCACGAAAAAGGTGTTAGAACTAATAAATCAGTTCGTCAAAGTAATAGGATACAAGATGAACAAGCAAAAATTGGTAGTGTTTCTAAACACTAGTAATGAGCAAATTTAGGAAAAAATAAAGAAAATAATCTATTTACAATAACAACAAAATGACTTAAATATCTAGGAATTACTTTAATCAGATATGTATTCAGAAAACTTCAAAATACTGTTAAAAGAAATCAAAGAAAACCAAACAAATGGAAGAACATTCTGTGTTCATCTATTGGAAAAAAACATCCTGGAGATGTAAATTCCACTCAAACTAATTAATAGATTCAATGCAATGCCAATTAAAATTTCAACAGCTTACATTATAGAAATAGAAAAGTCAATTACCAAATTTAATTGGAAGGGAAAGGGGTCCTGAGTAGACAAAAATATACTAACAAAGAAAAGTGAAGTTGGATGATTCATACTTCCTGACCTGGAAGTATATTATAAATCTACAGTGGTCAAAAGAGCAAGGTATTGAAATAAAGATAGACACATTGATCAATGGAATCAAATTGAGAGTATAAACAAAGGCCCTCACATCTATGGTCAATTGATTTTTTATACGCTTACCAAATCCACTTTTCTGGGAAAGAACAGTTTCTTCAATAAATTTTGCTGGGGGAAATGGATATCCATAACCAAAAGAATGAAGCAGGACCCCTATATCACTCTTTATACAAAATTCAACTTAAAATAGATGACAGACCTAAACATTAAAGTTGGTAACATGAAACTCCTAGAAAGTAATATAAGGTAACATCTATAATATATTGTAATATGTGTGGATGTCTTAAGCCTTACACCCAAAGCATGAGCATCAAAAGCAAAAAAATGATAAATTGTACTTCCTCAAAATTAAACAATTATGAATCTCAAAGAACTTTGTGAAGAGGGTAAAAAAGCAGCCTACCCAATGGATGAAAAGATTTGGAAGTTGCACATTTGACAAGGATCTAATATCCATGATATATAAAGAGATCCTTCAACTCAACAATAAAAAGACAAGTGTCCCAGTTAAAAATGGGCAAACTAATGAATACATAAAAAAATTGTGGTATATGCACATGATGAAATATTATGCAGTGGTAAGAAGAAATGAATTCTTGAAGCATATGACAACATAGATGAGCCTGGAGGCTGTTGGGTTGGATGAAGCAGCCAGACACAAAAGGACAAATGATTGCACTATTAGGAACTAAATATATTGTGTAAACTCATGGAGTTAATAATTAGAATATAAGTCACCAGAAAATAGGAGGTTAGAGAATGGGAAGCTGAGGTTTAATCTGTGCAGAATTGAATAAAAGGTTGTTTGTAAATCTTTGGAAATGAATAGAAGTGGGGAAAGCATACAATGATGTTTGCAACTAGCAGTGCTCTTGTATGGTCATGACAATGGTTGAAAGGGGATGTATAAAGTCATATATATTACTAGAAGGAAAGCTAAAAGCTATAACATGGTATTGCATATGATAGCAAAACCTCATGTAAAACACAAATATCGGTGTTATTGCATACATAAGACAGATTTGCAAAATGTAAATACAAATAAACTATTGAGAACAAAAGAGATTAGCAGCTATGTTTGGCAAAAGACGCACACAGAGATTGAGAGGTGATGAGATTTGTTTGTTTTTTGTTTTTTATTATTATTGGAACAATGACAGTGCTCTACAAATCATGGAAGTGATGAATGCACACATGTGGTTACACAAAATACCATTGTTTGCACACTTTGGATGAATTTATGCTTTATTAATATGTACCAATAAAATTGATTTACTAAAAAATAGGCAAAAGACCTCAAAAAACATTACTCTAAAGAAGAAATACAAACAATGAAAAACACATAAAAAGATGTTCAACATCATTGGTTATTAGGGAAATGCAAATCAATGTATAGTGAAATATCATTTCACACCTACTAGAATGCCCACTATTAAAATAAAAACAGAAAACTGCAAGTGTTGGACAGGATGTAGAGAGATAGGAACTCTTATTCACTCTTCATGGGAATATAGAATGGTACAGGTGATGTGGAAACTGGTTGTTCCAAAGGAATTTAGGTATAGATCTGCCATGTGACTCAGCAATACCACTACTAGATACATACGTAGAAGGTGGGAGAGCAAGTACATGAAAAGACATCTGCACACTGTTTTTAGCAATATTATTCACAATTGCCAAAAGATGGGCACATCCTAGGTGTCCATGAAGTGACAAATGGATGAACTGTGGTATATACACATGATGGAATATATTATTCAGCTGTAAGAAGAATTGAAGTACTGAATCATGTGACAATATGGATGATCATGGAGGAAATTAGGTTGAGTGATGCAAGCCAGGTACAAAGGGCAAATACTTTATGATTTTGCTCTTATGAACTAAATATAATGAACAAACTCCTGGAATTAATAGCTAGAATATAAGTCACCATAAAAAAAGTATGTATATAGAAATTGGAAAGCTGATGTTTGATCAGCACAGATTGGTAGAAAGTTGTAAACGTTTGGAAATGAATAGAAAAGGTGAAAGCACATAACAGGATTTGTAATTAGTAGTGCAAAAATATGAATAGGGTAAAGGTTTGCTTCATTGTTGTTTTTCTTTTTTTGGAGTAATGAAAATGCTTTAATATTGACTTAAATGATGAATGCACAACTCTGTGATTATACAAAATGTCATTGTACAGTTTAGATAAATTGTGTGGCTTATAAACAAAAAAAAATTAATGTGGGTTGGGGTAAATGCCAAATGTAAGATATGTATTAAAGTTAGTAGTACTACTTTGATGATGTTCTTTCATAATTTGTTACAAATATTCCACAATAATGCAAGGTATTGGGGGTGGGGTGATGTAAGGGAACCCAGCATAAGGTTACCCATGTTTGTTTTGCAATTTCACAACTTTTACTTTTTAAAAAATCTATTAGAATATCACATGACATGGGGTATGATATTACCTTGAAATTTTGTAATAAATTGGTCATTATAATTTCCAAATGGTGTTATAAAATTTGCACTTGAGCATTCATTAGCAAAGCATGCTTTTCCACCAATCTCAAGTTAATTTACAGACTCATGACAAGGCCTGCAATATCTAAGATTTGCCACATTTACACAATAACTATGGTTAGATTATTCCCTTACATGTCCTCCTATCTCTTCTATGAAATCATTTCACAACCTGTTATGAGCTTTGAAAGAGCCAATGAACTTATAAGTAAAATGATTCCTACCCAAACATGTCAAAGGTCTATTATTCATTAAAATGGCAGAGAATATTGCAGAAAGTCCAGCATTCCACAGAACCAAACAGGTATCATGCAGAATTTAGAATCATTATGTGCTGCCTCACTCAACCCTATATAACTCAGGTGTTGATCAAAAGGTACAGAGAGTTTAGCAGGATAAACCAAAGACCACTGAGACTACTGTACTCTAGGATAATCCTGGCCTAACCATTCCAAGGGTATGAGAATTTCCAGTCTCAACTTTGGACCTCCAAATACCCATGTTTATTGTATCTCTTGGATCTCCATCACCTCTTGATCCATTCTGGTCTCTCCAATTTTACTTCCAAGGGCCATGAATTTTACTCTATACCTTATAATCCCTTTTCTGAATGCACACCAAAATTAAAGGAACAATACTTCTTATAAATAATTCCATTAATAATGTTTGAATAAAACATCTACAAAATTGGAAATTGGCCAATTGGGTAAGGAGAATTTTAGTTATCTTTTTTGAAAAGTTTTCAAAATGTGCAAATATATATCAATATTTTAAAAAATTAGAAATTGGTGGAAATAAATGATTCCTCTATTTCTTCCATTAGTTAACCCTTACTTTTGCTCCTCTCAACAATGCACAGCACTGCATGCTAGAATCTGTAACACTGCATTCATTGAATTCATCTGCTGAAATGCCAGCTTCCCTACTGACTTAAACTTCTGCTCTTACTCAACTCTATCACTAATGTTCCCTGCATGCCAAAGCCAATTGCAGGCATTAACATGATTAATGAGTGCTTTTTTTCTTCATTGAGGAAGTTGGCTGGATGAGAAAAAACCTCTTATCTCTCTAGTAAATACAGAGCCTTAACAGAGTCTGGAACAAATCTATGTAATGTTGGAAAGGAGATTACTTATTGATCAACTACTAAAATATCCATGACCATTCTGTTGATGTTCAGGAACTAGATCTATGAAAATTGTGCTGTGGATGAGAAAAGATGAGAAAGAAACAAGAGATAGCCAGGGTCAGGGTACCCTCCATCCAAAGGGAGGAGAGTGCCACTGCATAAAACATTGTGGCTTTTATTTAGCTTTAGAACAAAGAAAATACATGTGCATATGTGCAAAGGCAATAGATACATGATGGGCTACATGTTGTGAAAGTCAGCAAGTTTTTAGGGTTAATGGTTCAGTTCTCCTTACATTCCTACACATAACAGACCTTATTAATCATTATCTGACATATACTAAATACACGCTTAGAAGCACAGAATGCTTCTCCACCAGGCTACTACCAGATCTTATCTTAGTGTCTTGAGACTAGAGATGTCTGTCCCATACATACCAAGGCATCCTGCTTTTTGTCAGTAGTCATGGCCTTTAATTGAACTCCTTCATTTCACCCTTTTTTATTAATTAATTTTTTAAGTGAAGATGATAGGAACCATTTATAAGGTGATACAATGTGACCTCCTGTCACACTTGTCTTCTTCCATAGGCTCTTGCGACTGTGCCTCTCTTAGGTTGTCCTCCTCTGAGAATCTTACCCATCATTGGATACCAATCAAGATTTTGAGCTCTTACATGGAAGGCAATTTCATTTATATTTTATACTTCTTCAGGTTTCTTATGCGTATGCTTTTATGTAGATAATTAGTAGTAAAACCAAGGGGTTATTAGTATACTACTTTCTACCACAAAAAATGTAAAATTAATTTTTCATGGCTAAGTTTCTTAACATAAATGCATTTATCTGATCTAGTTTTTCAGTTTTTCTACGAATATATGTTATTACTCTACTCTTGAAAATACAAATAATTAAAATGCATAGAATAATAATCCTAATCCAATCCAAAATGATATTTGAACTGATTTTTCTTTCCACCAGTGAAATGGATTGACAGTATTTAAATTTTCTGACAATTCATTCCAAAATTCTGCACCAGGGGTTTCTTTCAATTCATTTTGAGACAGGCTCAATGCTTTCTTTTCCAATTCTAAAATATCTAAAGAAATATTATGGTTATATCCAATCAAATGATTTTTTACTTCTTCCTTATCATGCTCCATATTATTATAAGGCAAAGGTGTAATACAAAAAGAACTTTTATTCCAATCACATTTCAGAGCCCTTAACAAGTTTAAATTATATATTTGATTACCCAAAAGTATAATAGTTGTTTCAAGATTGTTCATACAATTATTCAGTTCCATATCAATGTGAGACTGTCTATGCCACATCTCACTTGCATTTTTATGCCAGTCCTTAACATATTGTTGAGTCTAGGCTCCTTGATGCAAGGCTGCAATGAGGGTAAATACATGCTTGTGAGAAGGCAGAATGAGTAAGTCATAAAGCCTTAAAGACATAATATTGACACACGGTGGGTGTATGGAACATTTCTTGTGACAGGACCTTTTATTGATATTTAGTTCCTGTGTTTTTGTTAATAATTGAAAGAATATAAAATAAGTGAAGGATTGTTTACAAACAGGGGTTTAACTCTTATATTCCAATCTTTTATAATATGTATACATACATTCACATGCTTACCAAACCAGGGGATACATTGATATATTTGGCTTATTGTGGGCTAGAGTCCTGGATAGTTACAAGATAAATGTTAATATGTATATTTAGTTTAATAAGCTTATACTGATAATTAGAGTGAGAAACATGAATAACATAATCAATTAAAAGATTAGGTTAATATTGAACAAAGTTACAGAATGACAGATAAATAGAGCAGTTATATATATATATACTTACCAATATTTAGCTTTAGCTGGGAAGTGTGGAATTAGCAACTGATACTAGAGTTTTGGTTGACTGTGTTTAGGATTAATGAATTTGATACTATAGATGCCAACTTGTGAGTATTTTGCTAATTCCTGAGGAAAGGGCCAGCCTCCCCAGGAAGGAACACAACACTCCTTGGGCTGTATACTTTAAGGTTTATGCATCAGTCCCTGGGAGAGTGGCTAGCTCCTCCACAGAGGAATACAACACCTTTTGAAATGTACTTCATCTTTTTTTATTTGTTACAAAACATTCTTGATGTGCTACTATTTTAGTTTCTATTATTTTTCCTGTAATATGAAAAATGTTAAGATTTATGTATATATATAATAAAATACATTTATGTGTAACATAAAAGTTATTAAATTACTTAAGT
>JAQZBX010081746.1:0-13630 GCA_029593785.1 Cabassous unicinctus | reverse complement strand
TTGGGGCAGAAAATGGATTTTTCTCTTTGAGTAAAAGATTTAGGGGGAAGTAGAAAGGATAGCTGCATTGGCGTTATCCTATGTCTGTGGTGTCGGGGCTTGTGCTGGGCTTCATTCATTCATTCAACAAATCTTTAGCGAGGAGCTGCTGGGTGCCCAGCGCTAAATTAATAAGCTACCCTGATTCAGCCTTGGATGCACAAGAGAAGGAAAGAGAAAGAGGAGTGGGGAAGGGGTGAAAGGGGGTGCAGTGGTGATGGAGTGTGGGCCTGGGGAATCAGAGTCTTGACGCTTCCGGAGATGGGTAGAAACTTAGCTGAGGAGGTCCCAGCTTATGGCACGCCCCCACACCCCAAGCCGCCGTGCACTTCCCGGCAGACCCCACCCCTCTCCCCCCAGTCGGGGACACATGCCCCTCTGGGGTGTGCTCCTGAAGGGTCACAGGAGGAGAGAGCCGGCAGGAAAAGGGTTTAGGGAAGGTATGATTTATTATTTTTTTTTAAATCACGTTTTAATTTACAAACAGCAAAATTAACTCTCTTTTTTTTTTTGGCGTGCAATTCTACGAGTTTTGACAAATGCATAGAGTCGTGAAATCACCACCACAACCAAGACACAGAACAGTCCCACGGGGAGGTGGGGAGGATTTATAATCTCCCCGTTTATTAGCTGCTGCGGTCTTCCGCGCTCCCACTGGCCGCCCTAATACAATCCCTTCGCACACGCCGAGATAAATAACGGCGACAGGTGGAGCAGGTGAGATTAGCAGGACCGGGTGGGGGGCGATCGGAGGCGCGGGGGAGGCCTCCAGCGTCGATTCCCAGACTGCGCTCCTCCCTTCGCGAGGAGCGCGCTCCTCACCACTGCCCCCGGTGGGCCCCGCTGAGGTACCGGAGACCCGGAATGCTGGACTCCCCGAGGCGGGAGTGCCGCCCGGGCTTGGCTGCCGGGAGGGCGTGCGCCCTTGCGCTCGGGGACGCCCGAAATCCTGAGGGGAGGCAGAAAACGGCGAGGGGCAGAGCTGGGCAGAATGTCGGGCGCCCTGGGGAGCTCCGGCGGAGGGGGACCTGCGGGCAAACCTGTTGGCATCCTGTGGGCCTCAGTCGGGGCCGGCGCTTGGAGCGCGCTCTCTCCGCCCCCGGCTCCGCCAGCTGCTCTGGCTGGGGCCCCAGCGCCGGACGCGGGGAGAGGCCGACGCGGTCTGGAAAGGGGCGGATGTTCGGCGGGGGGCGGGGGGACTCCCGGCCCGCACAGACAGCCCTGCAGACCGACAGCAGGCGGCCGGCTCGCGCGCCTGCAGGACCCAAGGAACCGCAGGCGCCCCGGCCTTTCCCTCGGACCCCCGGTTCACTTCAGCCCCCCAAAAGTGCAAAACATTTACAAAGTGTGCGGTGCCCTAAAGGCTTGGGTTCCGGGGGCGAGATGAATGCCTGCCCCGCGAGCGTGCTGGGATCGGTGCGCCAAGCTCGGGCAGCCAGCCTGGGGAGGCAAGGGCGAGAAAAGAGCGAGTGTGCGAGCGCGCGGCTGCAGAGCCCGCGCCGAAACCCACGTCCCTCCGCCACTGTCCTCGGGATAGATGGATCCATTTCTGCTTTCTGACATTTTTCTGCCGGGGGGTGGGGGGATGAGAGGGGGCGGGGAGAGGGAGAGGGGAAAGAGAAAGAGAAGCAGAGAGAGAGAGAGAGAAGAAAGCAGGCAGTCTACTTCCCCCCAGCCCTGTTTTGTTTTCTCTAATTGGTCCTGGGGGAGGCGAGGAAATTGGACAGAGGCTGGGCCGGGCGAGCTGGGCTGCCTTTAATTGGCTCCTTTTTTTAACTGGAGGGGAATCAAACAGGAGAGCGAGCGACAAAGGGTGGGAGAGCGAGAGACCGAACGAGGAGACGCGAGGAGGAGGGAGGAGGAGGGAGGGAGGGAGCGCGGAATGAAAAGCTCCGAGGGGGGGTGGGAAGCAGCACAGCGAAGCCCAAGTTGCCGAGCGAGCGGAGTGCTCCCGCCGCCCGAAGCCGAGCGGCCGCCGCGCCCGGGAGCCTGGCCCGGCCCCGCCCGCTCGGGGCCCCCGCCGGCCGCGGCCGCCGGGCGGGGGCGGGGACGACCAACTTGGGGCGCGGCGCAGCCCCGCTCTCGGGAGAGTTCGGAGCCCGGGAGCGCCGCGGCGGCGGCCAGACGGCAGGAACCGAGCGCGGCGAGCGGAGGCGGCGCCCGGCGCCCGCGCCGCAGCCCAGGCCTGGGCGAGAGCGCGAAGATTTGTCAAACGGCTCAAACTTTCCTCCTTTCCCCGCCTTCTGGGGTCTCGCCTGGAATTGCTCTCTTGATTCCTGCCGGGCGCCGGGGCGCGATTCCTTCTCCAGGTTGCTCGGCGCCTTGGCTAACTTTGCGGACCCGGAGACCGTGTGGCGCTCGCCTCCCCGCCGAACCCAGCCCGCGCTGCTCCTCGGTTCTGGAAGGCCAGGGCCGGGGCTCCTTCAGCCCGGCCTCCTTGGGTCGGACCGCTGAGCCATCAGCGCCGGCCGCCGGCTCAGGACTGGAGACAGCGGATTAACCCGAGCGGAGCCCGGGCCTCTCCGTCCCCGCTCTGCGGAGGGGCGTCCCCTGGGCGGGGAAACGACAAGTTTGTCAGTCGTCGGTGGCCTGTTGGATCGAAGCGCCTCTGTCGCTGCAGAAGGGGTCCCCGGCGCCCAGCACTCCGTGCGGACAGCCTGGGAGACCCGGGGCTGCTCGGCGGCCAGGCTCCTCCGGCCGGGGCGCTGGCTGCAGGGCCCGGCGCTCGGAGGCACCCGGGGCCCGGCCAGCGCCCCCTGCGTCCCCACGCGGGGAGCGGCCCCGCCGGAGGAGAAAGCCAGGTCGCCACCGCCGCCTCCTCAGTCTCCTGGTCGCCGTCGTCGCTGCCGCCCTCTCTGTCGCCGCTCGGGGGAAAGGGGGGACGCAGGAGGTGTCGCGGGGCCCCTGGCGGATGCGACCCCCGCCGCCTCTCGGGCTGCGCCGCCTCGCGGGGATGAAGCACCGGCAGTGAAGATGGAGGTGACCTGCCTTCTACTTCTGGCGCTGATCCCTTTCCACTGCCGGGGACAAGGAGTCTACGGTAAGAGCCCACGTCCCCTGCCCCACGGCGACTTGGCCCCGCGCGCGGAAACTTTGCAAGAGGCGCAAAGCGCGCGCCGCCGGAGGTTGGTGGGGGCCCGGGCTCGGATTCCGGAGTGGATGCCCACGTCCTCGCCCTAACCTGGGCACAAGGAGACCGAGCTAGCTGTCTCGGAGTACCGGGAAGGGTCGTAGGGTTTGGCGTAAAGCTGGCCATACCGGGGGGGAGGTTCCCACGCCAGGGGCGGCTGTGCCTCGCAACGCTTGAGAGCGCCCAGCCGGCTCGGGAGACCGCGGCACACCCCAAGCCCCAGGCTGGGGCAGCCACCTGCACGGAAACCCCTTCGGTCAAACACCGGCCTCGAGAGTGGAAGCCGAGTTGCGCGCGGCTTACGGGCGAGCCGGCTGCCAGCCCGCGGCTGGGCGGTGGGCTCGCCTTGCGTGCGGTCTCTACGGCTGCGTTTCTCTTCCTCGCTTCTTGACAGCTCGAACCGATGCGGGCATCCCCTAGCTCCAGCGCCCATGGCCCCGGCACCCTTTGTCACACCTCTCTGGAGCCAGTTCATCCTGTCCCTGGTTCCAAACTACAACACCCCAGCCCCACCTTCCTTCTCCTTGCACTCACACACGGATACGTTCAGCCACTGTCCCCAGGAAACGCAAACACGGCACGAACCCACCAGGCTACGTGTCCAAACTCTGCCTCCTGCCATGCAGCTTTGCTCCCGTGCCCCCACGCCAAGGGGGACTGTGGCTACTCCATCCCTCTTCCCTCTCGTGGATTCTTCCCAGGGAAAGTCCTGGAGAGCAGGCATTATCCGTTCAGGGTCACCCGGGTACAGCCCTCTCAGGAACCCTCCCTCTGAGTTTTCATGCTGTCTGCAGTGCCCTGATCCCATAGGACAGAAAGTCTGCCTCTGGGGTGCAGTGGCCCTTACTAGGCCTTCTCCCGATGACCGGGTGGTCTTTGTAGGTCACTTTTCAATGATGTGAGGCTGGAGTGGGGAGGATTCTCTCTCCCTTCTCTCTGGGGCTGAGGGCCTAATTATTTGCCTTCAGATCAGGGGAGAATTGGACATGTTCCGTGAAGGGGTGGCAGAGGCATTGTCCCCAGGCCGCTGGCCTCAGGTGCAAATGCTAAATGCTTCCTTTCTGGAGGGTGCTTGGCCTGTCTGTCTGTGCCTGGCAGGAGGGAAGGGGGCCCTGAGGGTGTCTGGGAGGTGACATGCTCCTGGCCCTTACACAGTTCTCTAGCTTGAGCTTAATTCTCTAGTGAGGCTGGCCCAGGCATCTGGCCAAACGCTGCTTCTTAATTAGTTTGTGTCTCTTACTGCTTGGCCCCTCAACCTAGGCAAGATAAAAGAAAGGAAGGGGGAGGAATGGGGAAGAATGCAGTAGGGACTGAGAGAGGCTTGGTGGGTGGGGGGAGGAGACCACTGAGGGGGCCTCCTGCGGGCAGAGGAAGACACTGGGCATCTGTGGGTCCTTCTTTCTTCCTTTCCCCCAAGGTTCCCCCATGGCTTTCCTGCCTCCTTAGAGGCAGCCTGAGAGGGATGCGGCTGAGGCCTCTGCCTCCTTCTCACCACATACCCCAGAGGCTCCTGAGAGTAACGGAAAATCTGCCTGTTTGCTGCTGTCCTTCACCCGCCCCTCGCTCTGGGCAGATCTGGCAAACCCATCTCTTGGCCATTCCTTTCTCCATCCCTCCAGCTCCTCTAAGCTTCCCCAGGCCTAGAGAGTCCCATCTTGAGAAGGCCTAGCCTGGAAACCCTGATAATAAGGGCAGGGGGCCGAGGACCCTTATTTCAGAGTGCGCTGCACCAAAATTCAGCCGTAAGTTTCCCTGCCCCCTTTGCTCTCTGTATTTTCTCCCTCCTGTATGTGCCTGGCCCCAGCTGCTGGCCCTCAGCAAATCCAGGATGGCTGGGTGCACTGGGGCCAACCCCCAGGCTCCAGGGAAGACTGGGACTTCAGGGGAGCTGCAGGGTGGAAAGACCCTACTGAGGTAGATGGAGAGAGGGGAAGATCTAGTATGAGCCGGGAAGAGGAGGGCAACTGGCGGCCAAGTTCCCTGCGATCCTAGAAGATCTGGTCAGCTGTGGCAGAAGGGAGTGCTTTTGTAGCACAAGGACTAGTTTAGGAAGTAGTATGGAGAGCTGCAATTGATTCTGTCCCCAAAGCAGATGAAGGCACTTGAGAAAGAGTAAGTGTCAAGTGTAGGGACCAGAGCTGGTCACTCATGTCCCTCATTATTTTCTAGCACCTGGCATGGTACCTGGCATCCAACAGGGGCTTGGCAAAGATTTGTTGAATGAATGAAGGGCCATGGCTGGGGAAGGCTGAGGAGATGCTTCTGGAGATTCTTTGGCCCCAAGAAGTCTGTCTAGGGTGGTTTCCGGCAGGGCAGCAGGGCACTCTCTGTGGGTCTCTGCTCAGGGACAGCCGTGGACTCCTAGGCGGGTGGCCCTAGGGGATCTCAGGGAGGAGGAGAAAGAGGGAGGGCTGAAGGCCCATTGCTGCCCTGCCAGCGAGAAGGGAGGGAGGCAGCAGGCTTTAATCAAGGCACAGGAGAAGCATGTGCCCTGGGATTTCCCAACTCTGCCCCTCTGTCCTGAGGCCTTTGTGGCTGAGGGAAGGGCAGATTAACATGAAAGCCAAGTTGAGGAGAAGGGAGGAAGAGCAGGATGTGGAGGGCAAACCTGATCTGGCCTGGGCTGTGGGGCTCTGCTGAGGCTGAGAGGTGGCAGGTGCCTGGAGCCTCCTGCCCTGCTTCCCTTGGAGGGTCCTCCCACCTTCTCCTAGGTCTACTGTCTGCAGGAGGGCCGAGAAGGCACTCTCAGCCTTGCCAGGTGGCTTCGCTCTTCTTTGGGGGCACAGATGCTACAGCAGCCAAGTGCTGGACCAGATGGTCCATTTGGAGCCAGCTCCCCCCACACCCCAGCCTCCCAATCTCCTGGCCCAGTTTGTTGTCCTCAGGGATGGATCCTGTAATCTGCCTTCTGGCAGCCCAGGGGGATGGGCTGGCCCCAGAGGCCTGGTTCTGGGGCAAAGGCAGTAGCCAGGTGATGGAGGATGTCAGAGAACGCCCTCACCCCTGTCCTGGCTTCCTCTCCTCCTCCCATAGCAACCGGACTTCCAGCCAGGGCCAGGCAGATGGAATTCCTCTCCCTTACAAACACGCACATGCACAACAACCCCTGGATTATTTAATATGCAGGAGTGGGAATTGACATTATCCTTAAGACAGGTTGTTTGCAACTTACTGGTGGAAGTCAAAATATTTCACCAAAGGTGTCATCAGAAACTACTATCCTATGCTAATTTTTGTGGGAACATGAAGACAGATGTTGAATAATTTGACAAGAGCAACATAGCTTACAGAATTATCACCAAGTCAGGTTTTTTCCCCTCCTCTGGGGGGTGTGGAGAAGGAATTTCAGGAAGTGTGTCTCCCAGTGCCACCTTCTTGGTGTTGATCTGGGTGCAGGCCCTCTTGGGGTCTTTTCACTAGAGCTTGCAGCCCATGCCTTGAAACTGGCTCTCCACACCTGGCTATTCTGGAGAAGTCCGGGGGTTATTGGCATCAGAAAACCCTGGTTCCCTGGGACTAACAGACAGTGCTGGGTTTCCTAAATGTCCTCAAGAAGGTCCGCAGGTCTGTCTCCTCTCCCTTCTCGGTCATAGAAATTGCATAAAGGGGAGAGATGGCCTTGTATCCTCAAATCCAGGCTGTTTTGTTTGCTTTGCCAGCATTGCCTGCCACCCCCCACCTCAGGTTGATGTCAGCCCCTGAGCCAGCCTGAGGGCTCCCCAGACCCTTGGTGTCAAGCCGGCGGGCCCGCTCTGGTCCAAGATCCACAGGGGATGCCCTGCAGTATACGGATCTGCCCTTCATGGATGGGTTGGGGGCTTGTGTTGGGGAGGGGGTTATTAGAGGGGGGAGTTTATTAGCCAGGAAAGCCCCCTTGAGGGGACAGGCTGGGGACATGCCAATGGCCCACGTGTAATTGGTCAGGCCTAGCTGTGAGCTGCCGGGCCTGGGGTGGCAAAGCCTCATTTAGAGCTCGATATTAGCTCTGTTTTGCTGAAACATGGAGGGATGGGCGGGTGGCGGGTGGGGGGCGCTCCACAGGGAGGATGGAAGGAGCTAATCATAACCGCCAAGACCCGGCAAATGAATGATGCAGGAAATCAATACCTGGGGGTGGGAGTGGAAATCCGGGCTGTGGTAGCAGCCCCCGCTTCTCTAGACTGCCCGGGCGGGCCTGGGAGGAGTGAGAGGAGGCAGGAGTGTGGGAGAAGCCCCCTCCTCTCCCCACCCACAGGTTCACCCCCCTGTGGCTGGGCTCAGGGAGATGGGGCCAGGGAACCTAGAAGGTGAGACCTTGGGCCTCTCAGTCCTGGAAGAGCCCCGCCCACCCCCCACCTGCCTTTGGATCCCTGAGCCTGACGGAGCCCCAGGTGCAGGGGTGTGTGTCTGGCTGTGTGCCCCGGGGCGTCTGGGGGTCCTGCCCTGTGCAGGTGGTGCTGCCGCTCCAGATGTGGCCAGCAGGGGGAGGGCTTGGCCACCACATTGCTTCTTGCCTTTCTTGGCTCCCTTGGCCTCACTCCCGGAGGGATGAGAGTTATTCTAATTCTTCAGCCTGAGGCTGACTGGAGCTCTTAAGGGCCTTCTGAAGCTCCAGGCCTCCTTACCCACTCCAGTGTCTCAGGACACCCACCTGAGGTTGGAGCTGGATTTCCTGCACCCTCAGGGAGGCCCAAGTGTCCCCTATGCCAGAGAAGAGCTCTGTGGTGGCGCTGAGTTGGTGGGCTCCTGCCCACATGGGGCCTGCAGGCCCACCAGCGGGGCAGGGGCTGGTGCCTTTGCAGAACCTCGTCTTTGTAAAGCTGGGCAGGACCCCTCTTCTGCATCTCCCTCCCCATCCTCAGATGACCCTCCTGTCCTGGTTTGTGCTGATCCTAAGTACCAAGTCCTAAGAGGCCCCTATTGTATTTAAATGCTGATGTGGGAAGCAAAAGCAATGCTTAACTTAAAGGGAAGCATCTTTAAAACAAAACAGAAAAAACCACAATGAAATCTCCCTTTCCCCCAAACCTATAAGTAACAGGCACCCTCTGCAAAACAATCCAACAATACATGAAAGTATACGGAAGAAAGTAAAACTCATTTGACAACTGCCATGCATGTGGTAATGATGGTTCTTTCAGTCAAGTTTTTGTGCAAAGAAGAATGAATCTTTTGGGCAGAATCATTGGTTATAACAATACTGTGATCCCTGATAATCGCTAATAGTTGTTCAAGTATCATGTACTTTAGGAAGCATTTCCACACCCCTATCTCCTTTGATTGCCATAACATCCTCTGAGGTCAGCACAGCAGATCCTATTGTCCCTATTCAAGAGATGAGGAAACCGAGTTTCCAGAGTTTCAGTGAGCTTCTCTAGGTCATGCAGCTGGTAAGAAGTGGCTCTGAGACTTATTGCCAGTGGCTCGTCTGATTTGGGCATAGGAAAGCAGAAGGGTATCTCTCACCATTCATTAAATATATACTGAACATCTCCCCTTGAGCAAGGCCTGTTCTGGGCATTGACAGGGCTACTGAGATGAATAAAATGCAAATTCTGCCCTCAGGGAGAAAGGGAGGGAAACTCAAGTAAGATGGTGGTTCCTGGAAGATCTTGAAAAATGCTTGTGCTGCAAGGGTAGATACAGGGGCTGTGGGGATCCGAAGGGGGAAGAAATTACAAGGCCTTAAACTGCCCTTGACCAATAGAAAGAAGTAAAGACTGCAAAGCACATCCCGGGAGGATGCTAAAGAGCCTGAGTTGGGCAGGGGCCGGTTTGGGAGGTGGGGCACGGACGGATGGACAGTGAATTGCTCAGTTCGGCTGGAGCATAGCTTGAAAGAAGCAACAGGCCAGTTAGGACTGGAATAGTAAAGGAAAATTATAAAAGTCACTAATGTTTACTGCCTAGGCTGAGATCATGGGAATGCATTATCCTTGTCAGTCCTCACCACAACCACCTTGAGATGGTTTATCAGCCCATTTTACTGATGAGTAAAGTGAGGGCTCAGATGGCAGAGCCAGACTGGAACCCAGATCTGCTGATTGCAAAGCCTGTGCGTGGAGGGAGACAGGTTGGAATCCTGGGGTTGGGAGAAGCTGTTGGGAGGGTCCTGAGCAGGGAAATGAGCTGATGTGGGCCTTGCTTCATGCTGGGTACCCGCACAGCCGGAAGGCTGCTCAGGGAGGCTGGTCAGAAGGCCTTGCGGCTGTCCAGGGCAGCTGTAGTAATGGGCTGAACCTGGGGTAGTGGCCGTGAGACTAGACAGGAGGGACAGGTACAAGAACTGCTGTCATTCAACAAACTTGTGAGCGTTGGCTCTGTTTGAGGCACTTGAGGTGTGTAGTAAGAAAAACCAGCTCTTGCTTTCCTGGAGTTTACATTCAAACTGGGGGGAGACAGGCAGTAAAAAAGTCAATGAGTGTTTGTGGTGCGTCATATGGTGACGAGTGCTATGAAGAAGGGTAAAGCAGCTAAGGGGACAAGGAGTGATGGACTGTGGTGGACTGTGGCACAGGTCCATTTAACCATTTCCCTGAAGAGTTGCCACCAGAACAGAGCCCTGAATATGCTGAAGGAGGAAGCCCTGGATATCTATGGGAAGTGTGTTCCAGGCAGGGGGAATAGCCAGTGCAGAGGCCCTGGGGTAAGAGCATGAGGAGTAAGAATGAGTTCAGTGTGGCTAGAGCAGAGTGAGTGAGAGAGAGATAGTCAGAGGTGAGGTCAGAGAGTTAGTGGAGCTAGATTGTGTGGGGCCTTGAGGGCTACGTAAAGACATTGGAGTTTATTCCCAGTGACATGGGGAGCCATGGGAGGATTTTGAGCAGAGGAGGGATAGGAACCATTTAAATGGAATCCCTCTGGCTGTCATGTGGAGAATAGATTGTAGGGGAAATGGAGGTGGGAGAAGGGAGCCAGTTAGAAGCTGTTGCAAAAGGCAAGAAACAAAGTCTGTACAATTGTGAGTCTCTAGAAGCACATTGGAAAGAGCTCAGGCAAAGGGGTAGGAGATAAAAATGGCTCGACGTGTGGAGTTGGGAGATTTGGCACACATGGCACGAGGTAGAACAAAGGCCACGGGGAACCAGACAGGTTTAGGGCAGTTGTGTGAAGACGTTAAGATCCTAGCCTTCTGGGTAAGAAACCAGGGTCTGAATCCCAGCTCTGCCCCGCACCAGCTGTGAACATCTGCTTTCTAAGCTGTGGCTTCTCAGTTTGTAAGATGGAGATAATCGTGCCCGCTGCATGGGTCTGTGATAAGCATGCAATGAGACATGCCTGGGAAGCACTGCTCACCTTGCCCCGCGCTTAGCAAGCCCTCAAGAGATAGTTTTATTTTAATGGCTATGGGAGTGCAGCCTTGAACCTTATAGGATTGTGGTGCTGGGATGGCTGGGAGCTGTTGAAGGGGCAGGTAGACTTGAGTGTTGGCGTTCCGGAGAGAAATCAGCCCTAAAGAGGTAGATTTGCAGGTCTGGATTTATGTCCACAGAATGATGAGGGATGAAACCATGAGGTAGAATAAAACTGCCAAGGAAGAGAGAGGGGAGAGAGAGAGAGAGAGAAGGGACTGGGCTGAGGCCAAAGCCCTGGAGTGCAACATCATTTAGAGGGTAGGAAGAGAGAAAAGAGACAGAGTAGGTGACATCGGGGAGGTGGGAGGAGACCTGGGAGGGGGCAGGGTCCCAAAGGCCAGGGGAGGGGACAGAGTCTGCAGGAGGAAGGGCTGCCCAAGGTAGAGTGAGAAAGGGCCACCTGGAGGCAGCTGTGGCACAGACTGGGTCTCCTCAGAGTTTCCAGTGCACAGGAATCCCCTGGGGGTCTGTTCCCCGGGAACAGATTCTGACTCAGTGGGGCTGGGCTGAGAGTCTGCATTTCTGACAAACTCGCGGGTGCCGATGCTGCGGGTGCACTGGGCGCACTTTGAGTAGCAAAGGCATGAAGGAAACGGGCTTGGACTCACAAGGACAGTCTTGAGTGCAGGGTCAGGTGAGCAGCTTGCCTCCTCTGAGGGACCTTAGCCCACTAACCTCATCTTTCTGAGTCTCGGTTTCCCTCTCTGGAAGGCTGCTTTAGGCTTGGCTACCTCTTGGGATTACAGAGAAGTCTGAGAGTGACAGCACGTTGTAAACCTTACTAAGGTGAAGTATGGGGACTCCGTTTCACGAGAGCAGAGGGGGTGGCAGGCAGATGGCAGGGAGCCCCGGTTGTGGGTGGCATGTGGAAGCAGGAGGTGCAGGCTGTGCTTCTGAGAAATGTGGCAGGGCAGGAAAGGCAGGACAGCAGTTCCCCCGACCCAAACCTGGCCCCCTCCTGCCTCTGGGAGGTTGGGGCCTGCAGGGGTGAGCCAACTCGGCGGGTGGAGGTGGCTAGGGCGTGCCTGGCTGGCTTTGGAGATTCCATCCCAGGCTCTTCTTGGTTCCTTTGCAGTCGCAGAAAACTCAGACCTTGATTATCTGGAGGGTTGGAAGCTGTGTGGAGAAGTGGTTCTCAATCCCAGAGGCACATCAGAACCACCTGGAGAGCTTTTTCAACGACAGATGCCTGGCTCCGCCCCAGACCTCCTGAATCAGAAACTCTGCAGGTGGCATTGAGGCAGCTGTGGTTTAAGAGCTCTCCAGTTGGTTCTCAGGCACAGCTGGTGTAGACGGTGTATCTTAATGAGTCGGGCCAAAACAGATGTCTTCTTCCCTTGGGCTTTTCTGAGGGCATCGCTGGGTTTTCCAGGTCACTGCCTGAGCTTTGTTTCCACCAAGTTCATCGGGACCCTGGGGTCTTTACAAAGCTCCCACTTATTATTTTTTAAAATATGAGCAGGGAAACTTCCCTTTTTTAAAGATGCTAACTGGAATGTCCAGGTCAAGAGTTGGGAAGACTGGCCTCTCTCCCTGCTTCTGACTAGGAATTTCTAGTCCCCAACCTAGAAAGACTGAAAGATACTGCTTCAGAAATGCTCTACTCCGGTTTCCGGTAAATAAATTCGTTACCTTTGTGAAATTGGTTCTTTTGATTATTCTCTTCCCTGTGTGATTTAGAATAAAATGAAATTTTTAGAGCTGGACCACATGTAGCAATTTAGTATAAATCAAGCAAATAATGAACGGGTGCCTACCAAGTGTCAGGAAGGGTGGTGGGTGCTATGGCTGCAGAGGTGACTGTCGTCTCTCCCCAAGGCACTCCCAGTTCCGTGGGAGAATGCACAGTCTATTCCAGTGCCTGCATTTTCCTGAAGAAGCAGCTGAGGCTCAGGTTGTTTGATTTGCCCAAGGCCCTATAGTTAGCAGGTGGTGGAGCCAGGATTTGAACTCAGACCTTCCCTATGCCAAGCCTAGTGCCTGCCTACTGCCCCAAGTGTGAGAGTCCTGAGGGCACTAGCTGGTCATTTTTAGTCCCTAGCCTGTGCTGGGGGGCGGGATGTTGCCCGATGGGAGCAGCACAAGGCCCTCCAGTCTGGTATCAGTTATGAATCACATTCTGCTGCTAGAAACAAAGAGACTTCAGGTAAAGCTGACTTTCTTTTTTACGTGAAAGTCAAGAGGCTAGGCTATCCAGGGTTGGTACAGCGGTTTAGAGACCCAGGCTCCTTTCATCTCACTGCTCTGCTCTCCTTACAACAGTGGTTCTCAAACTTTGCTGCACACTAGAATTGCCTGGGAAGCTTTTGAAAATCCCGTTGCCCAGGTGGCACCCCATACCAATTTAATCAGAATGTCTGGGGGCAGGAACCAGGCACCAGCATTTTCTTTTTTTAAGCTTCCCAGGTGATTCTGAGCTGCAGAAAAGTTTGGGAACCACTGCCTTAGAGGATTTTGCCCCAACGTCACCAAAGGCCTGCTAGGGCTCAGCCATTACGACACACACCAGGCAGGAAGAAGAGAGGAACAGTTAAAAGGGAGGGCCGCCAGCTCTGGTGGTTCCTTTAAAGAGCTTTCCCAGAAGCCCCCTCCCAATGACTTTTTTTTTTTTTTTTAAGATTTATTTTATTTATTTCTCCCCACCCCCTCGTTGTTTGCACTTGCTATGTCTGTTTGCTGTCTGTTCATCTTCCTTTTAGGAGGCACCAGGAATTGAACCCGGGACCTCCCATGTGGGAGGGAGGCATCCAATTACTTGAGCCACCTCTGCTCCCTGCTTTGTTGTGTCTCTTGTTGTGTCATTTTGTTGCATCAGCTCCCCACGTCAGCTCACTGTCTTGCTCGTCTTTAGGAGGCACCGGGAACTGAACCCGGGACTTCCCATGTAGGAGGTGGGAGCTCAATTGCTTGAGCCACATCCGCTTCTCCCAATGACTTCTGCTTACACCTTGGCCACCCTTAGATGCAAGGCAGCCTGAGAAATACAGTCCTTTAGTTGGGCACATTCTCACCTGAGAAAATATGGGGTTTTTTGAGAAAGAAGGGGAGAATGGATATTGGGTAGATAATAAGCAGTCTTTGCTACAAATCCTCACCTCATGGTCAGTTGGAGTTTCTTGAATGAGAG
>JAQZBX010081745.1:0-13628 GCA_029593785.1 Cabassous unicinctus | reverse complement strand
TTAACTTTGGCTTCTTGAGTTCAGAGACTATGTTTGTGTGTGTTTTTAAATTTTCTACAGCTGTATCACTAAGGATAAAATAGTACCTGGATCCTCAATAAATATTTTTTGAATGATTAACTGAACACAGTAATTAGAGTGACTGAACTGTACTGGTCAGAGGGATTTGTGTGTGTTTGACAGAGAGATTCAAAGATGAATCTGAGTCCTCAAATCTGAGAGATAGGGCATGTCACTATTGATTAGAATGGAGAATATTGAAGGCAGATCATATTTGCAATGAACTTATTAAGTCTGAGCTCCAGGAGGCATTTTATTATATAATTACATAGGGTTTACTATTAATAAAGTATTTTTCTCACAAAAACACAGGATGAAACACCAGTTTTCAGAAAGTGTGGCCATTCAAGAAATTTGAAGTTGGGGTGAAGTGACTCTCATTCCTAGGTGTCCTAGTCTGGGGGAGTCTTCTTTAAAATAAGGGAGCCCTTAGGCCTTCTAAATTCTTGTTTCCTTGACTTACACAGCCCTCATGACATTTTGGAGATTTAGAGATCTGCATTCTTTATTTTGGCAGAGGATCAGAGCTGAGGCACTCTGGGTAAGAGCTGGAACAGGAAGGCAGAGAAGGTATCTTAACCCAGGACACAGGGTTGAGTCAAGGATCAAAACAAAAATATGGTGTCAACATATTGTTAACAATTTTTTTTCAGGAGGTACCAGAGATTGAACCCAGGACCTTGTTTACGGGCAACAGGTGCTCAACCACTGAGCTACATCCACTCCCCCAAAACAGTTGGGTTTTTAGTTTGATGTTTGGTTTTAGAAATTACCAGGGATCGAACCTGGAACCTTGTACATGGGAAGCAGGTGCTCAACCACTTGAGCTACATCTGCTCCCTGTCAACAATTTTTTTTAACGCAAAGTGTTTTAGACAGAAAAGGACAAATTATATCTTACATGGCCCCAAATTACTTTGTTAATGGTGTGAAAGAGAATGAGACAGTTCATTATCAAATGAACTTATTGCTAGCTGGCCCATAGACACAGGATCCAGAAGAACGAGCTCTGCATCTGCGTGATTGAGTTATACTTTCATGATCCTATGTAGAGTCATAGTGTCAAAGATGGCATCTGCAGCCATCCCTAAAGAGAATAATGAAACAAGAACAGCAGCAATGAGAATAATAGTACACCAGTAATAACACTATTCTTTAATATAGTCCATCAATGTTTCTTTAATGTTATATAGCATTGGAATTCTTAAAAGGCCAAAAAATGTTGCTATTTTAATTGAGTTAACAGAATTCACAGGTTGATAGGACTTATCTGTTTTGTGCCAGGGTTCCCTAAAACCACCCTCAGACTTAATGATTCACTAGAAGACTTACAGAAATCACTGAAAGCTGTTATACTTATGGTTATAGTATTTTTTTTTCACAGTAAAAAGAAACAGATTAAAATCAACAGTGTGAAGGGGCTCACGGAGTAAAGTCCAGTAAAAACCAAATATAAGCTTCCAGGTGCTCCTTCCCACAGTGGAGTCATAAGGACACACTTAAATCTCCCAGCAAGGATGTGTGATAGCATTTGATAAGAGATGCCAACCTGGGAATCTCACCTGAGCCTTGAAGTCCAAGTTTTTAGTTGGGATCAGTCACATAGGCATATAACACTTGAGTGACTGACTTTAGCTACTTAGAATCCAGACCACCAGAACAAAAACAGATGTTCACCATAAATCACATTGTTAGCATAAACGGAATAGTCAACACGTAGGGCATAGCCCAAGGCCTCAGGCATACAAAAATACTCTTTTTTTTGTTTGTTTATACTTTGCACTGAACAATTTTATAGGTTTTGACAAACTGTATAATGTCTTGTATCCATCATTGTGATACAGGACAATTCCAATGTCCCCAAAATGCCCCATGTTATACCTATTCTTCCCTCTCCTTCCCCTCAGAAACTCTGGTGGCCACAGCCTTTATATCAATGATACAAATTCTTCCATTGCTAGAATGATAATAAGTCTACTTATTATTCCCCCTTATATTTGTTCATTCCTCAATCTTGAGGATTTGGGGATGGTGATGCCCACTCTGCTTCTGATTGAGAAGGGTTTAGATCCCATGGAACAGATGGATGGAACTGTCTTGTATGCAGTTGTAGATACTCTGCCTTTTGGGATGGGCATTGTCTATAAACATTCTTTTGTTAGTTGTCCTGGGCGAGTCCGATGAACTGGAGAGTAAGTGTTGCAATTCTGCTGAGATTCAGGGCTCAACCAACATATGAACAGGCCAAAGATTTAAGTCTCTGGGACATAAATTTAATGAGTATAGTACTAATTATACATTCAAATAAAAGGGGCAGAATAACTATGTGTAGGGAAATTATAAATGAGTCTAACTCTGTTACACTGGGGAGCATATATTCCAAAGTAAGGTACACTGACAGGGTGCTGAATTCCTGAAATTGTCTGCCCTGTCTATAGTGTCTAGATGTCTCTAGAGCATTTATTTTATGTTTGTCTTTTGAGCAAAGCACTATGTCTTTTGGTGCTTCTTTAAAACTGACTCCCTCTATTCTGAGTTCATCCTACTTTTTTTTTTTAATGCCAACTGCCCTATGGCAGGCACAACATTCCTAGGACTAGGAAGTCAAGGGCCAGTTCTGAAAACAAGCATTTCTTGCGAATGTACTGGATTTGAGGAATCCAGGGCTTTTGAATTAACTCTTTCTTGTACACACTCTATTTTGGTTACACACTTAGATTCTTAACTTTCCTGGGACCCTTGTACTAGAGTGCCTAGAAACCACATTTTGCTCTTCCTCTTTGGGTTCAGAAGGGAAAAAGTAAAACCTTTCTGTTTCCCAGAGTCCTTTTAACCTATGTTTTCCCCTTATCTGTTTATTACCACAGGTAAAGCATCAGTGACTTTTTAAAAAAGTTCCTACTCTGTAAGGAGTCAGGAGTATGTGCCTAACATTTATTGAGCACTTAGACTGTGTCATGTTTGGTTCTCCAAGCTAAACATTCTTATAATAATTAATCCTTAGAGCCATACTTGTGCTATCATTATCCTTGTTTTGCAAGTGAGGAAGTGGAAGGAAAAAATTCTTAATCAAATTGCTAATAGGACACAGTTATTAAGTGTCTAGTTGTTTGGTCAAGCTAACACTGTACAGATTGTTACAGTGAGGATATTTCTGTGATTTAAATCATTAGTCAGTTGATTGCATCGATGGCTGATTCCATCTATAACCAACAAAGGCATTACCTTCAGCAATGAGCAAAGTCTCATCCAATCAATTGAAGGCCTTAAAGGGAGAAGCGATGATTTCAGTAGTTAGAAAGAATTTCCATCTCTACTTCAGCCAGCCATCTTCTCCTGGGAAATTCACTGAAAACTTTATTGAACAGCACAACTTGCAGCATTCAACCTACCCAACGGAATTCATATTTGTCATCCCACGGTCACATTCCTATAATAAATATCTTAATATTTTATATTATTATATATATAGACACACACACACATCCTGCCGGTTCTGTTTCATTTTCTCTGGAGAACCCTATTACACCAATATTATCCACTTAACAGTGACAGATAGGTCAGGGTTTTCCCCACCTGTGCTGCCTCCTGCCCTGATACTTATGGAAGCCCATAATTTGTTAGAGATTCAACAAATGTTTCTTTGTTTTCCAACAGATGTTATCTGTGCAAACACATAATTGAGCCTTAGGAAACTGTTTATTATCTGTAAATCTTTTCCTTCCTTTTAAATTCTTTTTAAACATGACCTTTTAGATACTTGAGGTTTGAGTCCAGAAGAGCACTTTAGCCAATAAAAATTGATTGAGTCACCTCTACAGAGTTAAGCACTAAAGGGGACAGCAAGACAGCTTCTTTTCTTGTGTCCCTTACAGTCTGCAAGGAAAGAAGGTAGCTAATGATGAAAGACATATGTCATTGGTACCAAATGAGACATTCAGAAGGAAGTATATGGGACATAGAGTAGGGGCCATTTACACATTACTTCAACAAGTATTAATTAAGCAACCCCTCTGCTATGGAACCAGAGCTAAGTACAGCAGATATATTAATGCATCAAACACAGATGGTTCCTGCCCTTATGCAAATTCCAGTCAATGAGAGGAAAAGTAGATATGCAAACAAAAAATACATATAATGAGCAAGCATGCAATTGTCAGGAAAGGAAAGTACAGATTCCTAAGAAAGAGATGCTACAGGGATCTAATTTATATGAAGGTCATGGACATCTTCGCAGAAGGAGCAAATTTTAACATAAAGGATGAGAAAGTATCTGTTTGATGAAAGGGGGATGGTGGGGATGTCTAGTATTGAAATAAGAGGTAAGAAGAAGGATTTTGTGGGAAGAAGGAATACATTGTATATAGGAACTGAGGGGGAAAATATGGTTGGTGTATTCAAAAAATAAAAAGAGCAATATGGCTGCTGTATCCAGAGAGAAAAACAGTAGGAACACAAGTGACAAGCTTGGAGTGGTGTGCGGGATTTCGTGGAAGAGACAGGAGGTATAAGGTTTGAATGTTGTCTTTCATCTCATGACACTAGAGAAGGAGACTTACTCTCACGTCCAGGATGAAGGCTTTAAATTGTTTTTTCTTGAGGCACTAAGAACCCAGCAGTAGTCTGTTGACCAGGCAAATTTTATTCATGATTTATATTCCACCCATCCTGAGAAAATTTTAGAGAAGCCTCTTGCAAAGGCAGGATATGAAAGAGATTAAATCCAAATGTTTCTTAGAGAAGGTCAGGTATGTGCTTATAAATCTTTCTGAGCTTCCTACATGAAAGAATATTTCAAATTATTTTCCTTCAAGTTGTTTTGTTCAGGGCAATATTATTCTTGGTGAAAAAAAATTCTGTTGGGGTTACAGAAGTTGGTTTTCACAATATCCAATTTTTCAAGCTCCAGGTAAACCTGTCAGTGAGTTGATTCAAACTATTTCTGGGCACCAAGACTCAGCAGCAGGCAAAGCGCTTTGCATGTGCTAATTCATTATTGCCCAGTTGCCCTCCAGGGAAGACCAAATAGGAATCTTAGCAGTCTTATCTGGAGAACTTTGCTCCCAGAACTCTTTGCAAACAACACATTACCATTTGAGAACCCTGACAATCACCCTCTCCTCACCTGCCTAAAAGTGACTAATCTTGTTTTCAACTACAGTTCACAAGTTCTTCATTAAGAGTATTTTTGCTTTGGAGGGACTTATGTCCTGAACTGAGCTGGGTTTGTTCTGACTGGGGCACCATGGTGTCCGTTCATGGAAATAAATGAGAACTTACACTTGTTATTTACTCTCATTAACAATATAAGCTATTTCTAGTGCAGATAAGGTGCCCCTCCCACCATGGTTGAAGAAAGCCTTCAGCTGTTCACTGAGTCCTCGATCTGAGGAAGGTACCATTAATGAATTCACATAATCACTGAGTTCAAATTTCCCCCAAAAGTTCAAGGCTTGTTCCAGAAGTCATTTCCAGTCTAAGTGGAGAACAGCCCTTGGAGGAAGAGGTAAGCATGGGTTGTGCTGTTGTGTCCGAATTGAAGGGGAGTCAAGACTTTAGGGTTTTGGCTGATCTCATCATTCCTGCAGGCAACCTTGCTCTTCAACAACTACCTATGCTCCATAGCCGTGGCATATACTACTCAAGGCAGACTCTACTCCACTGGCAAATCCTGGGTATCAACTTTTAATACAGTGTTCTTTGAGGTTTTAAACATCTTCTCCCAGAGAAAGAACAATAACAATTATTTATTGAGCATTTACTATGTATAAGGCACTGTATGAAGTACTTTACATTGATTATTGTACTACATTTTATAGTGATCCTATACTACAGGCATTATCATTATAACCTCTATTATTGTATATCACATTAGTGAGGTTTACAGAGATTAATTCTTCTTCCCAGAGTCATCCAGGTAGTGCTTAGTAAAACCAGTATTTGAATCTAGTTCATTATCTCTGCAGAGTCTAATGTTTCAGCAGATACAAGGGAAAGATGATGATGGGTGGGAAATATTTGTGGACTTGGTATCAGGAGCACTGAGTTTAAACCCCAGTTCTCGACTTACCCATGTGAACCTAGGCAACATTTTTTAAGTGGAGTTTCCTTATCTGTGAAAAGTGGAAACGATTCCCTTGTTAGAATATAATAAAATAATGTCATTGAGGGTGCCTGGCACATTAGGAAACTCCTGGGTTCTGAACTATAGAGATATCTAAGAAGTTCAACATGCTTATGAAATTATTTTGCACTGCTGAAAAGAAGTTTTCTGAGTTATTAAATGCTCTGTAAGTAATTGAATAATCGTACCTATCACTGAATGGAATAGTTAATATGCAGCAGATAGGATAGGTAAGTATACCAGTGTATAAGGAGCTGTCAAGTAGTTCATGGACTGCTTGTATTGTCTTGGTAATATCTTTTCTTTTTTTCAGCTGAGAAATAGGTATACACATGTTCATTATATTGTTTACTTTTCATCTTTGCATATCTGAAAAATAGTTACAATTTTTTAAATTGCAGACAGTGAAAACCAGTTTAATAGTAGGTATAAGGCATGGTTACTGACTACCAAACAACAACAGTTATATCATCAACATCAACAACAATAAATATATTTATACTAATTCAGTGTTTACCGTGTGCCATATATTATGTTAACTAATATGTATGTGCTAGTACATTTAATCATAAGAAGCAGCTGATCATTATCACCAATTATTAGTAAGAAAAATAAGACACAGTTTAAGCAACTGGTTCAAAGCATGAAACTAGTAAATGGCATAGACAGAACTTTAACCTAGGCATGTTGTTGCCAGAACTCTACCTTTACTCCTCATGTACTGCTTTCTAATCCAACAGCTGTGACTCAACAACATTTGTGATTAATCTTCTAATTATTTGAGATGCAATCCCAAAAGGATTAGTGGATGCCTCACCATCCATCATCTGGCACTTGTTCCAAGTTAGTCTAATGCTTTTGTTGATTCCACATCTTGTCCTTTGGTGGGCGGGTCAGGGAATGTGCAGGATGCTTAGAGCAGGGCTCTCTAATGAACAGTATGAGAGCTCCTGCCCATAACACAACATTCGTTGTGTTACTCTGGGCAAGATTTTTGACCTATCTAAACCAGTTCCATGACTCGTAAAATGGCAATGACAGTACCCACTTCCAAAGGCTGTATGAGAACTGTTTGATAGAATATATACAAACTGCTTGGCATGGAATAGAGAAAAGAGGAGCACAAAATAAAAGTAAGTCATCATCATCATCAGGGACTCTTGGGGTTCATATCATAATGGGCTTATGGATCAATGGGAGAATTTTGGCTATAAATTCTGGTTCAATTTGTAAACTTAGATCACTAGAGTTCCCCAATATTTTTCATCCTTCCAACAAGTAGGTAACCAAACTATAGTTATGTAGTTAGAAACTCTACTTTCTCAATGGAAAGATGAAACATATGGTCTGACAACGGACATTTTTCAAAAGCTTAAATACATGGAAAATTAAAGACTGACCAACCATTAAAGATAAAAATTAATGTAATTATATTTCTATGGGAGTCTCCCTGTTGAGAAGAAATAAAACACTCAAAATCATGACTGACTTGGAAAATATGGTCACCTTATCTTTAATACCTATTGTCTAGAGGATGGGATTCATCTCTGCTCTCAAAGAAACTTAGCTCTATTTCCTGCGAAATATGTTCCTCTTTGTGGTAGAACAAAGTAAGTTCTCAAAGGCCCCTTTGAAGGTTTGCTTCTTAGCTGCCAGGAGTAGGATCCACAGATAGACTGCAGCCATCAGCAATTTCAGGGTGTACAGCAGCTGCAGAGAGTTATATCGCTGGAGGTCAAACCAATCTATGGCAGCCCACATTCAGCAGGGAGGGGGTTATTATGGCCTGGGTTTCAGCTGATTAGAACACTCTCCCCAGCGAATGGACACAAAAAACAGCAAATGGGGAAGGGGGCGTTTAAAATGGATCAAGTAAAATAAATAAATCTTTAAAAAAAAAAAAAAAAAAAGAACACTCTGAGAGGTGATACTTGCTCCTTACTGGGTTGGCTGAGGCTTTGTTGGGCTTACTTCACATTTCAACTATTTCTTCTGCCCAATACTATTTCCCTGCCTTTCAGAGAGAAATATCACACAATTCTGACATCATCTCAGCTTTTGTTTCTGCATAGATCAAACTGCTACAGTCAGTAATGAAAGTGGAGTGATATGAGAAGGCAGACAATAAGATGGGGGCTTGGAGCTGGATCACTAGCACTGACTTTCCAGCTGGCAATGAGGACCCCTTCACTGGTGGTAAGTGGAACACAGATAGCCCTGGCACAGGGTGATTGTTCAGTTGTGAAGCATTCTTTGTTAGTGAATAGTTAGCTTGTGCTGGTTTAAGAATTGTGATAGTAGTTGCAATGCATCTGGTGCAGAAATAAGGATAACAGGATTGGATGGTTATTGCTAAACTCCATTAATGATCTACAAAGATAATGAATAGATAAGCATCAGAAACAGGTAGTTGAAAACCAGATGCAAAAGCCAGGTGGCCTCTTATTTGTATACCAAGAAACTCAAATCTCCTTCAGCAGCATGTTGAGAAAGCTAAGGATCAAAATTAGCACCTTATATTCTAATTGTGGACACCAAAGAAAATTGAATGCACAAACAAGGTAGGTGTGTTAGGCCAAAATCAGTCCTTGATAGGGATAGAGACAGATGGATATATCCCCAAATATATTGAACTTATTGAAACTCAGAAGTGTCTGCTCCTTCCCTAATAAGAACTAGCATGCCCCTTGTTCTAGAAAACATTGCAGAGGATTCTCCCTCCAAAAGGCAACAAGAACCATACTCAGCCCACTTACTTGATAACCTATTCTAAGGAAAGAGAGATTCCCAGATATTTGGAAACAGAGTCTAAGTTGCTGCCAATACCCAGAAACCTGAAATGTGCCCACCCTGTTGGCATGGGGTCACATGGGGCCCAGATAATAACAGACTATAGAGCATGAGTTCCAAAACGTTTTCGTGTTCGTGATCCTCAGGGAATTTTCCTACCATGGCTGCATTGCCCCAGGACTTTCCCCACTGTGGTTACATCAGAATAATTATTTAATTTGGTTCTTTAAAATAAACATTTTTTTATAGGCAATTGCATTGATTATAGTTGTTTCTTCAGCCAAGGTGTGGAAATTGAAGTGGCCAGTGGCTTTTATAGACTCAGAAGGACAGAATATTTGTAAAGAACTCTCTTTCTGCGGTTGGACAGAATGTGATTCAAATCAGGACTCCGCCACTTTTAAGGCCTGTGGCCTAAAGCAAGTCATGTGATCTTGCTCAATGAGTTAAGATGTAAAGAGCCTAGCACAGAACCTGGTATGATAAATGCGAAAAAAAAGTAAGGTGCCAGTTTTATCATTATCTTGGAAAACTTTCTGTGTCTAACTAAACACATGCTTTTGAATTTAAGGAGTTTTCCGTTTTATGTATAAATCAGAGACAAATAGTCTGTGAGCCAAATTACCTGTCTTTGGAAACAAAGTTTTATTGGAACACAGCTATGACCAGTTTTTACATATTGTCTATGGCTGTTTTCATACACAACAGCAGAGCTAAGTGATTGTCCCAGAGACTATATGGCCCTCAAAGCTTGAAATATTTTCTATTTGGCTCTTTACAGATCAAGATTGCTGATCACTACTATATACCCCCCAAAAGTTTTTCATGGGTATTTATCCCTGTCTCTCACTTTCCACTTTTTTTGCTGTTATGAACAGCATTGCAGTAAATATCTCAGTGTATATATCTTTCATTTTGGGTACCTGTCCAACTATTTATTTAGGGTATAGTCTTGGAATGGAAATTGTAGTTCAAAGAGCATATGTCTTGCTCCATTCTATTTTAAACCATTATTGAAGTCTAAAATGAAGGCAAAATGAGGCAGCTTCAAGTTCAAATTTTTGAAAATCTGAAGGAAATCTACTCCAAATTGTCCTGGATATGAACATTCTACAACGAGATGAGAAATGCTAATAGCACCAGACACAAGCCTGTTGGCTCTGGCCCAACAGCGATATGTGCTTGTGGCTTCCAGGCCTGATTGTGGACCCGCGCGGCTGAGCTGCTGGCCAGGCTGATGCTGGCGGGAGCTGAGCTGAGAGGAGGCACTGGTCAGTGCCCTACTCTAACAGAAACACAGAGGGTGGTCAGGAAGGGAGCAATGCTAGCTCAGCTTCTAATTCGGGTGAGGTGCCGGAAGATGATGGCACCAGAAGCTCTGCTGACGTGCCTTATACAATGCCTGGGGGAGTATTCAAGCCTTCCATTCAAAATGCCAGGAAATTTGAGAGCTTGTCTTCATTAGGGTTAGGCACTGATACAGCCCCTTCTCTGATTTTTCCTTTTTTATTGAAAATGAGCTCCTGTATTCTGTTTGCTTTTCACTGAAGTGCATTAGCCCTGGTTGATATGTAGATCCACTGGGAGACAGATCACTTGTCTGATCCTATGGCTACTGAACTAGGAAAAGGCCCTGAACGCCAGTAAATCTAATGCAAGCTGGATTCTCCAGTAAGCAGTGCCATAAAGCACTGAGAACGTCTTGCCATTAGCCAGCCTCTATTATGAAAACTGTAGCTGACACAACAGGCATCAAATAAAACCCGTAACATTAGGTCCTGGCACAGGTATTCTCTAACATTTTTGAGCCCCTGCCGTGTGTGTTTCAGTTGCTATATTATGAACTCCACATTTTCTATTTCCACTCACCCTGCAAGATCGGCCCTATTTTTAGAATTAAAATATCAGTGCGAATATTCTCGCTGACCTGATTTAGTGATGATCAGGGTAGGCTAAACATTTGCTATATTAGAAACCATGCATGTGTCCCCAGACCTAGTTTTTCTCCCTAGGTCTGGTTTTTGGAATGCTGGTGATAAGCTAAGCCTGATTTATCATATGACCATCCTGCATGGGAAAAGACTGTAACTTTGGGTATCATTGGTCAACCTCAAGAATATAGCAGGGGGACAGATGTGGCTTGAGTGGTTGGGCATCCGTCTCCCATATAGAGCGACCTGGGTTCCATCCGTGGGATCTCCCGGTAAAAATTAAAAAAAAGAAAAATATAGAAGGCGCGTGGGCCACCAGGCCCTGTGCGTGGGTATGTTATCATGCCCCGTGAGCCATGCAGCAAGATGATGATGTAACAGGAGAGTAACACAAGGGAGAGCCAAAACGAGATGCACTGAAAAACCAGGAACTAAGGTGGCACAGGCGGTAGGATGCCTCTCTCCCGTATTAGAGTTTCTGAGGATCGAATCCCAGGGAAGACAGGAGAAGGATGAGAAGAGAAGGTAGGAAATGGACACAGAGAGTTGCCCCGTGAATGGATACAGAAACAGCAAAAACGGGGGGAAGGGACGGTAAAAATGGATAAAAGTAAATAAATAAATAAATAAATCCTTTAAAAAAAGGATAGGGGAGGAAGATATGGACTATAGTTAGAAGTAATACTTTGACAATGCTCTTTCATGATTTGTTAACAAATGTTTCACAACAATGCAGGGTGTTGGGGTGGGGGCAGTGATGTGTGGGAGCCCTGCATGATGTTATGCATGTTTGTTTTGTAAGTTCATGATGTTTACTGAACACTTATAGTTTATACATGTTCAGGTATGAACAATAAATTGTTTAAAATATTAGGAATATTAGGAAACACACTAGGCCAGAAGATGCTACCAAACTCAAAATTCTTGTTTCAGTTCTACCAACATTATCTCCCTATGACTGATTTCCCTGGGTCTCTTTTTCCTTCAAAGGAATGAAAGGGTTGGACTTGATTACTCCTGTTTCCTTCAGGTTGATATTCTATGATTTGTGACTTATGTAAAAATATCCACAAGGAACTTCCCACAGAGAACCACTCTCAAATCTCCCCAGGTACCTCCCTGAGTTTAGTTAGGTAGATGGAAGAAAGAAAACAATTTGCTTAGTAATTTAGTTTAATAGAACAGAACAGAACTCTGTCTTTGAAAAAATAAGTTTGTAGCAGTCTGTCTTAGAAATCCTGTCTGTTTCTACAGGATTTCTTTGGTTCTTTCAAACTCTGGCCATTTAAATACCAGTATTCGTAGCCTATTTGGGGCTGCCTCTTCTAAGACATAGACAGATTTTCAAGTCACCGTACAAGTTCTGGAGTATACTGGAGGTGTTTTTCAGTGTGGAGTTCCCTTCTACGTCATCAAAGGCAAATCAATACATTGATAAAATATGGGATGAATCGCTTTGGGCTCTACACACCGCTTTTCCCAGGATTTCTGTTGCTTCATGCACTCTGGCTGTCCCCCAGGAATGTTGTGGGTGAAATCGAATCACCTTGCTTTTGGGGGTCCCTGTATGCTTATTCTATTCTGTACCTCTCTCTTTATTTCTGCTCTTCCCTTGACTCCTCATTTATGTGCCCACAATTCTCTGTATTGTTTGCTAGAATCAGAAGAGTTAAGGCTCTGATTAAGGTCACAGATTCGTCATTTAAAACTAGGGTATCAGGTCTTTTGTCTCCCCTTTCTCTGTGTTAATTAATGATGTTAAGTGCTGTGGTAGACACCCTCTCATTCATTTTTTTGCAAGGTATAAGTAACTCCCACAGAAAATGCAGCTGCATTTTGCTCTCCCACATGTACTTAAATTGAGGGGGAAAAAGTCACCTAATCTATGTCAAATGGACCCGAAGGGAAGACTACTGGGGGACTTGTAGGAAAAGAATGGAAAAAAGATATTCTATTTCTTATCTTTGAATATGATTGTAGGATAGCATGGTGTAGTGGCAGCCATCTTATGACCATGTAGCACCTAGCCTGAGGATGAAGACAACTAAGAGAAGGATAGACGCTCTTGGCCAGTGGTGACATTGCTGGTTAATTAACACTTCCTGAAGCCTTCTATCCTCCTTTGGTGAGGTAATGAATGCACTTATTTTACATCGATTTTAATTTGGGTATTCTGTTCATTAAAGCTCAATTCTTCTAGTTATATTAATCACAGTCACCATAGGCCATGCAAGGGTTCGTTTTCTCCCTATATTTTAGTTCATTATTATGAAAGAAGAGTGGTGTCAGGGTAGAGCTGTAAGACCCTTAAGTCTGGGCAGGGAGTGGGCCTTTTAGATATGGAAACATGATTGAGTCATTTGTAGTACATATAATGTTTCACTAAATTTTAAAGCATAAATTATAGTTTTATATTCTTTAACTGAATAAAAATCACAGAAATAAGATAGAAAAGAAAAGAAGGAAATTTTGGAAACTCGAAGAGGCTGGACAATGAAACTCCCAGTCCCAGAGTTATGGAACCACAAAAAGCCTAATGACAATATAACTTTTCAGAAGCACAACTAGAGATCCACATGTCTTTTTTTCCAACCCGACCTTTGAGACCAGCATCACAATGCCTAGGTTGTGGCTGGTAGGTAATGAATCCGGCTATGGGTAATATAGAATAGACATGCCAAGATCTGGGAAGCACAATTTTTTCTACTTGACCTTCTTCACCA
>JAQZBX010081744.1:0-13632 GCA_029593785.1 Cabassous unicinctus | reverse complement strand
GCTTTTTGGTTAAAGGAGATGAGACTGGCAAGGGGCAGAGGGGGGAGGGGGCACAAGGGGAAGGGAGGGCCCACCATGGGGCAAGACCCTGTGCCTGCAAATAGCCTTGGCATCTGTCGAGTGCATGCTCATGGGTGCAAGGCAGTCTGCAGCGTGGCTGCTCCCAGCTCTGGCCAGACAAGGGTTAAAGGCTGCAGCTTGAGTTGACAAGTCCAAGGTGAAGTGGGTGGCCAGAAGGCTCAAAGGCATCCTTAACCCCTCTTGGCTGTGAATTCTGGCTATTGTCCTCTAGACAGATTCTCCCATCATCACTTGTGGATAAGAATCAGAAGGCTCTGGCAGAAGAGGATGTGGCTTTTGTTCTTAAAGGGATCTGGAGTACCCAAGCCTCCCTCCCAGGGGACTTTCATTGCCACCCCCTCTCTTGCAGCCTGCTACCACTTCTTCCTGGGGAAGGAATTTCCCTCAGCCCCTCAGTGCCTGCTGCAGGGCGCCTAGGGCTGGGGCCAGAGAGGGGTCCACAGGAGCCGGGGTCAAGAGGCAGAGTAACAGTGGCAGCTGATATTCACTGGGGGGTTGCTGCAGACCCACCCCGTGTAGAGTAATTGCCTCCCCAGGAAGGTGCTCAGAGTCTCAGGACCTCTTCTGATGAATGCTTTTTCCCTTGCACCAAAACCCATGGTTGTAGCAGCTGGAAGAGAGAAGGGGGTGAGGGATCCCTTCCAGGCAAAGGATCTTGCCAACTGCTCCTGCTCTCCCTGGCTCTAACCCCGCTGTGAGCCCATGCCCTGCCCCCCAGCTTCCCTGGGGTGCTCCACCATTTGGAGGGTGGACAGATCAGCCCATTCCTGCAGTGCCCCATGAACTAGCCAGCTGAGGTCCTGCCACACTAAGCTCTGTCCTTCCCACCAGACACCAACATCCAGATGGCAAGAGGCACTGGGGGGCTGTGGGAGGGGTCGTACCACGATGCATAACCTTGCCTAAGACGTGCTGCCATGCCCGGCTTTGGCCCCAAGTGTGCCCTCCAGTTCTGCACAGACTCCCATGGCACAGCTGCAGCCCAGGCTGCAGCCCATGCTGGCACATGGCCCATGGGACGAGGGGATTCCTGGAGCTTTGGGTAACTCACCTACCGCCCGTAGGTGTCCACAGGTTCCAGGTGGCATCACTTGCGGCCTTCCTTGGGTGCTGCCCAAGGCCCGTGGCCATGCCCAGAGAGTGCCGTTGGCTCCAACGGCTGTAAGGGGACATGGACCATGCCTGGCAGACAGCCTGGAGCCCTCTGGGGTGACAACCAGCTTGGACCACTGCCCGCTTGACTCCCACAATCGCCAGCTCATCCTCACAGCCCAACAGAAATGGGAGTGTGAAGAAGGCACATCCTCAGCCTGGAGAAAGTGGTTTGGTTGAAAATTGTTCTCCTCCCTGTGGGGAGAGGCCAGAGGGGCTCCTGAGGCTTGGGGCTCCAACCCATATTGACACAGGGGCCTTCCTTGAGCAGGCCCTAAGGAACCCTGCACGAGCTCCAGGGAATAAGCTCCAGGCTGCAAGCCTTGGTGCAGAAGGAAACTGAGGTGCAGAAGGGTTGGGGGAACACCAGGACCCTACCCAGCTGCAGAGGCCCACATGCCTCCCCATGGCCACGGCGTACTCCATGGGCCATGGGGAGCCAGTACATTCAGCATCAGTGAGCGAGCGGATCAACACTGGGCATGTGGTTTATTGTTGGGTAAACAGAAGGCCTTCCCAGGCCCTCTGCGTTTTAGCCTCAACTGTGCTACAGGAGCACTTGAAGAGGACTCATGGGGCAGGGGTGCAAGGGGACCAGGGAGAGGGCCCCAGCACCAGTGCCAGCTCCTTGGAGGCATGGCCTTCCCTGGACACAGCCTCTCCCAGCCCCCGGCGCCCATTGAGGGGCGAGGCCACACCCGGTACAACAGATTTCAAATTTCACAGTTAATTGCTGTGAGGGTCGCCTGCTCTCAGCGTCTCAGGCCAGGGCCTTCCTCTAGCCAAGCCATTGCCCTGGCCCACGCCATCCTCTCCCATCTGTCCACCCGGCTGCCATGGGCCCTGGGTGGGTTACCCATCACAGCCAGTGGGTGATGGGAAGCTGGCTCCTGATGGGGCCGTTTTCTCCCAGACACCTGTGACCAACCCTGGTCCAGGGAGCAGGGGACCCCTCCCCTCTCCCCAGCACCAAGGGAGACAGAACACCCCTGGGGGGGCACAGCATCTGCCAGTGATGCTGCACTCTCTCCTGGGCAGGAAAGGGGCCCTTTATTCTCTCCTTCTATCACCTGTAGTAGGGGCTGCACAAGTGGTGGGGGATTGTCTTCTCTGGCCATTGCCCTTGGCTGACATGCCTCTGGGATGGCCTCAGGGGTAGGTCGGAAACTCCCAGGGCCAACCCTAGCAGCCTCCGCCACCCCCAAGCCAAGCCCTTCTTGAGCCAACCGTGGTCCCCGAGAGTCAAGCCCAGGCCAGTGGTCAGGGCCCTTGCTCTCTCTTCTGGGGGCACCTGGGGCTCTGCCCCGCCACAGGGACCCTGGACACCCCACATCTGTGCCTTTGTCTCCATGGTGGACACGTCTAATGCTGATGCTGCAGGACTGAGCCACACCCCCAGCAATCCCCACCCTGGGCAGGCTAATCCATCCCGAGAGCAGAGGGCGGCCTCGTGGCAGGTGTCCTCTTATGCCATCGCCCCTGGCTCTGTGTGGCCCTTTATTCAGGCAGGGGCTTTGTGGGTCACAGGCCATGAGTGAGTTCCCCAGAGATACTCTTGTGTCCTGGGAGGCGCTTGTGGGCTTCGGGTAACCACTTCAAGAAGACTTGTCCTAGAGTCAGGAAAATGGACAAGGCAGTGGGTCCGGGGATGGGGCTGAGCCAGGAACGGCCCTCCCAGGAGAAGCAGTGCCTCTATGTGTGTGGCGGGGTGGAGTTAAGAGAGCAGAGTTCTGGGAAGTGTTGTAAAATGAGGCCCCCAGGCAACTAGGGTCTGCCCAGTCCTGCACATCCATCCTCCCTTTAAGGACAGTGGCACCTTCTCCAGCATTATTCAGGTGTCAGCCTGCATGCTCAGGGACTTGGGCCCCAGGGCACAGCTGACTCCTAGGCCTAGGCTGGTATCTCACTAAGGTGAGTGCCCCCCATACTGCCCATTGGGGCAGGGTGTGCTGTGTCCAGCCCTGATGCAAGAACTTGCCAAGTCTGACAACTGAGAGGGGTTGAGGTGAAAACTGTGTTTAGATTTCAATTGAGGGACACAGATCCTGTTTTTCCTGTGCTTGGGTTGGAGGGCTTATGCCAGGGCCTTGGTGCTTGGGCCAGGGCCAAGTAACTAGATAAGAGGCCAGCACCATGGGAGGTGCTGGCGACCCTCAGCCTGCATATGCTGTCATGATGAGGCTGTTGGGATTTGTCCTTGGGGATGGGGTATCAGCAGAGTCTTTCAGCAAGGAATGGATGGATGGATGGACAAAGGATGGATGGATGATGGATAAGTGCATGATGAGTGGATGGATGGATGAGTGGATGGATGGATGCATGGACAGAGGGATGTATGGATGGATGGATGGATGGATGAGTGGGTGGATGGATGATGGATGGATGATGAATGGATGGATGGATGGAAGGATAGATGGATGAGTGGATGGATGGAGGGATGGATGAATGGAGGGAGGGATAGATGGATGGAGGATGGATGGATGAACGGATGAATGAATGGAGGGATGAATGGATGGAGGGATAGGTGGATAGATGGATAGATGGATGGTGGATGGGTGGATGGATGGGTGGATGGATGATGAATGGATGGTGTGGATAGATAGATGGATGACCTGTCAGATTTGTGTTCTGGGAATTCTCTGCCACCTATGGCAATGTGGAACATGTGGTGGGGATTGTTTAGAGGGCTGTGAATGTGGCAGGTTTATGTGGCAGGTAGGACAGGTATGGAGGTCAAGGGGGGTGATGACCAATGTGACCCCAGAGAGGAGGAGAGGGAATGGATGGGGTGGGGAGTCCACAAAGCAAGTCCGCTTGTGCAGTTCTGCCTCAGGCTGTCCCTTCCCTGGGACCCTCAGATCTCCCTGGTCCTGCCTGGGGGTCCTGCTGTGTACCCTGCTTTGTTGAGAGGCTGGGTGGGAGTAAGGACTCTCAGATCCACAGGAGTCAGCCCATCCTCAAAGCATCACCACCAGGGCTGGCTTCTCTGACAGCAGGAGGTGGGTGTCCAGGAATAGCCAGCCTAGAGGGTCAACCTTCAGTCCATCCCAAGATAGAGGGATGGTGATGACTCCGCCCCCCCCGGCCCCAGCAGGCTGCTCCTGTATTCCTGACAAGCCCTAAGCACAGGACCAACCCTGGGAACTCCTGCACCCAGCCTGCCCTCCTTGGGCCATCTCCCAGCCGTGGAATGGGCTGGAAAGGCCTCCTTCATCATTAAATAAGCTATTGCGTGATCACTGCTATGACCAGGCCTGGTAATTGCCCTGGAGGAAGCCCTCCTTGTTGGTGAGGTTCTGGAATGTGGTACCTACCCCTTTTACTGCTTGGGGTTAGCGGTGCTTGGGCACTGGGGTGACTGCTCCCAGGATCCCAGAAATGCCCACCCCCTGCACGACTGCATGTCTGGTCTCCATGCCTGGCCAGGGAGCTGGGGACCTCCGGCCTTTGATTCCTGGGCATCCCCCAGTGGCTGGTGGGGTGCCCCTGGACTGCCTCCATTGATAAGTGTCTCCCCACCTTCCTGAGGGCCCCAAGACAGGGGTCTATCTGGAGAGTGGGAGGAAGACACTTTTCTAGGGAGGGGTGGCCTGTGCCACTTCTACCAGCTTCCAGACAAACCTACCTTCACCAGAACGGGCCACATGGAAGTAAAGCTTTGAACACTGCCCACTGTGCCATGTTCTGGGTCATTCCACTCCAGGGTGAGACCTCTGCACCCGGGTCGATGCAGACCCTTTCCAAGCCCTCTTGAAGGCAACTCTGTGGCCTTGTCATTCCGAGCCAGTTCCTCATGGGTAGGTCCATGGCACCCAAGGGATGTGTCTTGACACCTTAAGGAATTCCAGACTGGAAGGGCCAACCATAGTGTATGGTCTTCCCCACAGAATGAGTACAGAACCACACAGGTGCCAGAGACGGTGTCAGTTCTGCCCGCAGCCTTGAGTCTGACAGGGATCCCAGGTCCAGGAGTATGGATGGGGGAGTGCTGGGCTGCCACCCTCTCTCCACCCAAAGCCCCGGGATCTGACCATGGGCCGGGCTCAGCATCCCATGTGTCCCCTAATTCTCAGCACAGCCCAGAACATGACTCAGGGTTTAGAGGAGTCAGAGGTGTGGGGACTCCCAGGTGACTGGGCCCAAGGTCAGACAGTTGGGACCCCCAAAAAGAAGATGAGATTTTCCTTCCTTTCTCCCCAGCCAGGAGAGCAGAGGCAGGACGGGGTCAGCAGCCAGCCCCGAGGGTGGGTGCTCAGAGTGCAGGAAGAGATGACAGTGACATGGAGGGGGTGCCAGGGATGCGCACACCTGGGTAAATGCCACTTAAGGGGGCGGTGTCCGCAGGGGGCACCCTCCCTGCACCCTGTACACGCATTGGACCCCCCAGGTCTGGGGGGCAACCGGGAAGGTCATTAGCACTCCACGAAAGGACAGTGTCTGCTGCAGGGGAGTCCCTGAAGGCCCCCTCCATCCCCAGGCCAGGGCAGGGGCAAAGGGGTGGCCAGAGTGGGCAATTGTTTTTAAACTCTGTTTTTAAGAGGAGTGTGAGATTTATAGAATCTTTAGGGGAAGAAAAAGTTGTAACTTGAGTCAATCAACAGACCGTTTATTCCTGACCCATTATTCTTCTGGTCTCTGGGAGCTTCCAGCCCACCATCCTCATGGAAAACCACATGCCACCCATGCTCACATCCACACCAGGGTTCATACACATGCATGCTCACCCACACATGCATATACATGCTCACCCCCACACATAATACAGCCCACACACAAACACATGGTCACAAACACACAGATAATTCACCTTACACACTCACACCCACAGACTCACACATGCACCCTGCACACTCACCCGCACACTCACATGAGCACCTGCACACACACTCACGCACACCGATGCACACCCTGGCATCTGGCTCAGGTCTGCCTCAAGTAAGCCATCCAGGAAGGAAGCGCTTCCCCTCCCCTCCCCTCCCCCCTCCCCCCCACCTTCTCTTTCCTCTTTGAAGACCCTATGCCCTTGATGGCTTTGCACAAATGGCCTGAGCTGCTCCCTGCAGTCTGGGGAGGGCAAAGCTCAGTGTCCACCTCTGCCCCGGGTGGAGGGCGTGGCCAACTTTCTCTGCAGTGCTCACCAGGGCTGGGAGTGCAGAGGATGTACCCGCAAGATCCTCCCAAATTAAGTGTCCTCCCAAGGCTCAGCTGAGCAGGTGTCCTTTGGAGGTGGCACTGGGTGGGTGGGGCCTCTGAGTCACCTGGGCATTGGGATGAGACCTTGCAGAGGTCAGTAGAGAGCAAAGGCCCTAGCCTTATCTTGTCAGAACTTTCGTTCCATGAGCAGGGAAGATGGGTTTGGCAGGAAGGGTGCAGGTGGCTTTTTCCAGAGACAAGGGGAGGAGGCAGTTCCGAATCTGACCATCCTGGCGGCCTGGGTGGCCTCAAGACCTCAATGCGTAGCTCCATAGTGTCCTTCATCTGGGCTTTCCCCTCCACTTTCAGGCTCTGGAGTGAGCCCCCCATACCCAGACATCCACCTGCCTTTGAGGCAGACCATGCAAAAGCCTATGCTTCACACTCAAGGCAGTGATATATTTTCCCATCAGCCCCTCTTTAGGGCTCTTTTGATTTGGCACATTTGTGTTATATTATAGGTTGCAATGCAAAGAAATAACAGTAGACAGTGCACACACACACTTTGCCTAGTTCCACGACCAGGAAAAAGGAAGTAGCTCTCTCAAGAGATCGTACCTGGTGGGTGTGGCAGTGAGTTCCCAGGACCCTCTATTACAGAATGGCTACTTTGTTCTTTCATGTTCACAGCAACATATGGCTAGGGTCTTGCTGCCTGGGATAACAGCTACCCACTTAGTTCACTCTGGTGGTCTTGGCTTGTCTTCCTGCAAGTGTGGGCTGAGGGTGCCAGATATCTGCAGAGAAGCAGCTAAATTCCTGGGAGAAGCCCACACCTGCCCTGGGGCAATGGCTCCAGACCATGGGGCTGGGCTTAGAGGAAAGAGCACTTCTCCTGTCCTGGGAAAACCTAAGCCCCTGCCCTTCTTCCCCACCTGGGCAGTGAAGTGGTAGAGGTGCACTCCAAAACTGGCCCAACTGGAGCCCATCCCTGGAGCCAGGGACCTGCCAACAAGATTATGATACCAGCCACTTCCTGGGAGAGACGCTCTGCCCCTGCAGACCACCCAGGCCTGGTAACATGGCCCCAGACCTCTCGCTGAGCCCTTGGGGGCCTGGGAGGTGGGTCCCAGCCACTGCCCAAATGCCAGCCTGCTCAAGGGAGAGAAGCCTGGGCTTCTTGGATGACCCTTTCACCCTTCGGACTCCCAATTGCTTCCTCGACCTTCAGAGGGAGAAGGAGGATTCCAGGCAAGAAATCCGACTAGGCCACACATCGAAGCAGAGGCCCCGCTGACACCCCTGCTCTGCCACTGCTGAGGTGGCTTTCAGGCTGCCAGCCCTGGAATCTCACCAGGCCCCATTCTGCCAGGTGCCATCGGAGCCATGTTTCTGCTCCCTGGGGAAGGACAGCTTCCTCCTGACTTAGCACCAGCTTTCCAAAGGGGAATTGGTGCAGGACTCCCAGGGTGCCACGCCAACCGTCTCCTTGTGTTTGCAGACGTTTACTGCAATCTCCATGTAGATGAATTAATTGCAGGGCTCAGGGCCTTTATTTTTCATTTACAGTTGCAATTTTCCAAGGAAAGCAGGTAGAGTGCTGGCAGCAAGCTCAACTCCCTTGGTGTTTTTATGACTTTAAATTGTTACAAATCTTTCAATAACTGGGGAAAGAAACCTTCCATTGCCTTTTTGGCATATCTTAAGTACCCAGATGATGGTTGGTATTTATACATTTACTTTTATTACTTGCAATTTGGAAATGTGGTTATTGAGAGCCCCTCCCCTAGAGAGAGGCTCAAAGGCCATCAGGGATTTTCTGCCAAGGACAGGGCAAATAATCCCTAGTTGGAAAAGAAAAAATGTTTGTGTGAAATGTGTTCATATTTTCTCGTTTTAAATGGTTGAAGAATAAGCAAAAGAAGGACATGAATAAACGTGAATTTGAGCCACATAATAATTTTCTTAAAAGAAAAAAAAAATCCTCACGAATAGGAACAAGTTTGAGAAACCTATAGGTTAATGACCAGTAGAAGGGTTCGAAAGGGGCTAGAAAGATGTTCTCAATGCAGTTATTAAGAGTCCGCTCCTGTGTCTTCCCTTGTAATTGAATTTTCCAGCATAATTTAAGAAAAGCCACACACAAAAAAACTTATAGTAAAAAACGAGGGTATAGTTTTCTTCAATCAACTCCGGCTCATGCCTGCAATTATCCCGAGCCTTTGCAAGCCCTTGCTGAGCTGCTCTGAGGACAGGCCTGGGAGCTGCCGTGGGTGGTGAGCTTTCATGTGCCTCTCAAATCCTCCTTTATTGTAAGGTTTCAAATTAGTGCTAGCAGCAATGAGCAAATTTGATCATCTGATCTCAAATTAGTTCATGTAATGTGCCAGTAACCACTAACCAGTGCATTACAAAGAGAAAAATGCATGTTCTGCAGTTGGAATATAAAGTTAACTAGTCTGTTGTTTGGGCTTTGGAAATTTTTCGGGTCTTTATTAAAAGGAAATAATCCTGTAAAAAAGTGTGCCTCTGTCGTGGGGCGGGTGGCATCCAGAAGAGGTGCCTGGGCAGGCTCCAGGCTGGGGGGGACGCACATGCCCTGGGCCTGCCCTCAGAGGGCTTCCAGGGAAAGCTGGGTCTGCAGCACAGGGCAGACAGGGACCAGCACTCACGGCGCCCTCACATCTGTGAGTCAGGAACTGCTGGCAGAGCGGATCTGGGTGGGAAGCAAAGAGACGCCTGGAAGCCCTGGCAGGGCCTGGCAGACCCAGAGACCCCCAGGCTTACACCCTGTTGTCCCACAGGAAGCTGCCCACTAGAAGCCGAAGGCAGGCCATGTGCACTCGGAGGGCACAGGCGCCATTTGCCCCTCCTGGGCCTCAGAGGGGAAACAAACATGGGTCTGGCTAGGAGGTGGCCTCGGCCTGGTTTAGGCCTTGTACTTCTCTCAGGTAAGGGCCAGCCACTCCCCACAGACACCTGTCCACGTGGGAGGAGCCAGAGGTGAGCACCCCTCATGCTGGGGCAGTCCTGACAGTGGCTGCACTGTTGAACCCTCATGGGGTCAAAAATGGGGTCAGCAGCGGACATGCTCCTGGGCTTACTGGGTCCTGAACTGTAGAGCACCTGGAGCCCGGGGCCTGGGTCTTAGGTCACAGCCCCCTCCACTTGCATCACTGTCTCCAGCCATGCTGTAAATCCCCATTCCCTCTGGCGCTTGGTGTATACCATTAGCATTTAATGAGTACCTGTTCTTCTTAAGCATGTTCCAAATAGACATTGATTTTGTCTGAGACAGAATTTTCCTTTTATTGCTCTTATGAGAGCCGATGTTTTCCAGAAATAAATTCTGAAAGGCGTGCCTGGATCATGAATGCGTGTGATCCCAGCACACAGGGAAAAGGCTTTCAGATCACACACGCATAGGTACCTGCACACACCCAAAAAGTGCTGCATGTGCTCACCAGCAGCTGTCACCCTCCCTGCCAAGTCCAGGGGAGGGAGCCTCCAGAAAGCTCCAAGTATGGCCCTGGACTTGCCATCTCTGCCCTAGGACAGAGGATGCTGCCCCAGATGGGCTGGAACAGAAGGGGCTCTTTATCTTGGTGACCGGGGCTGACTGAAAGCCAAGGTCTGTTCTCCCATCTGAAGGGTGAAAGAAACGTAGGGGCTGATACCGGCCCCTGAGATGTCACTCTAATTGGGACCTACCTTCTCCAGGAGGTCACTCCTCTCAGCGGTCAGGGAACACATCCCCACCCCATCCTGGGACCCTCATCCCTGTGCTCGACACCAATTAATAAAACCAGAGGGGCCAGGAAGGGAAAAGCCTGATTAGAAATCAACTCACTGGGGAAGCTCCTCACATAGAAGAGGAAGGCCTGCTGGGAGAGGGAGGACACCTGGGTTCTGAGGTGGAGTCTTGCCTCCAAAGGTACAGGGACCATGAAGTCACGTTCCCTGAACCCGCCTTGCCTGCAAGGTTCAGGAGATGCTCACACCCAATTAGTTCTTCTGCCATCCCTGTCAGCGCACCACAATGCACCAGGGACCCCTGGCCCCTGTGTCAGCTCAATGTCACAGATGCCCACCAAGCCCACGTGTCATGTCACCACAATACATCATGGACTTCTGTCCATGTATCAGCTCACACAGTCACAGACCCCTGGCCCCTGTGTCAGCTCAATGTCACAGACACCCACCAGGCCCACGTGTCATGTCACCATGATGCACCAGGGACCTCCCCAGGCCCACGCATCACCTCACCACAATTATGGGTGCCACCACAAATCTTTACTTGTAGACACTACTCCAGGGGAAGGAATGGCACATCTATATTTCCAAATCACCAGGAATAAAGTTATCAGTTTCTCCTGGTCAACCACTCATCTCTAATGGCAGCTGAGTTGTGTCTCAGGACAAGAGCAAGAATTCACAATGTCCTTTGTTTGCAAAATCTTCTCTTTTCTCCATCATGAATGAAATTGAAAACCAAAAATGACACCCAGATTCATCTAAAAGCAGAATAATTTAAATTCTATGGCTCAATTGTCATGAACACAGGAGGCTATCAAGAATGCAACTAGGGCAATGCCCAGTTCTGGGAGGATGTGGAGAAACAGGGACTTGCACACTGCAGGTGGGAATGTGAAACAGGGTCACCGCTCCTCAGGTTAACCACAGCTTCACCCCACTTCCCAGCAATTCCACTCCTAGGTCTGTGTCCAGGAGAACTGAGAAGACACAGCTGCACCATACGTGGTCACCTGTGCACAGCACACCACGCACGGCCCCAAATTGGAAACAACCAAACGTCCATCACTGATGAACAGGTCAACAAGATGTGGTCCATCCTACAATGGAGTAGAATTCAGCCCCAAAGAAAGGAAGCTCTGGTCCAGGCTACAATGAAAAGCCTGGAAAACCTGAGGCCAATGGAAGGAAGCCAGTCCCGAAAGACCCCATATAGTCCAATTTCATGCACAGGAAATCTCCAGGACAAGCAAATCCATCCAGAAGAAAAGCAGATTATGGTTACCAGGGGCTGGGGGATGGGCAGTGAGTGCTGATAGGCAGTGGGTTTCTTTATGGGGTGATGAGAATGTTCTAAAATTGGCTGTGCTGATGGCTGCACAACTATGTGAACATACTACAAACCAAGGAACTGTAAATTTTACCTGGTTGAATTGTTTGATACATGGATGTTACCTGAATAAAGCTATTTAAAAATGCAGTTATTACACAGTGCAAACAGGTTCAGCAATCGCAGTTTTGTGCAGAAAATTCCAAATTTCTCCCAAATGCCCTAAACATGTCTGCAAGAAGAGCTGTGCTGTGCAGCAGACTTTCCCAGGGACCATCTCCCCTGTGAGGTGTGTGTCGGCAAGGGTGGGCCTGTGTCCAGGCCTCCAGGACCTGCCAGTGGGTAGTTTTCCAAGAGAGAGCAGGCCATTGCGTCCACCACGCAGCTCATCTATATGGAAATTTCTAGAACACCCGACGTATTCCTGACTTCTTAAGCACTGCTATGTGGCCCTCATTACAATGTTGACTGTTCAATGCTGCAAAGCAGGGGTGACCCCAATGCACAAAGCTGCCCTCTCTACATGCCCTCTCTACCACCACCACACCTCCAGGGTTGTCCTCTGCTGTGATTTCTTGGTTCTCCTTATGGCGTGGAGGTCGGTGGTGCCTTGCACTGCAGTCAGCTGATGACGTAGCCATTGGGCGGCCTGGCCGAGAGACCCAGCATGACCTGCAGGAAAGTCGGATCTGGGGGCCCTCCCCCCACCCCCCTGTCTCACAGCACTGGGCCAGGCACTGCTTCTGTGGGACCGACACAGATGCTTGTCACCTGTGCCTGCTCTGCGTCCAGCACGTGAATTCAAGGAGGACGCATGCTTCTGACTCGTCCCCAGGGAATTGGGCTGACTCGTCCCCAGGGAATTGGGCTGGTGGGGACCCCACTGTGCTCTGCTTTGCCCTTAAGAACTTCCAACAATTAGGCCTTATTTAAAAGGGGCAGTGACCGGGTGCACCAGCAGTGGTGGCCACGAGATGGCAGGGTAGGAGGCACAGCCAAGGGACTCCCGGGGTCCTGGAGGCCTGGGGGCAGTTCCTCTTGCCCTCAGGTACTCCAGCCTGTGTAATGGCAAAAGCGGCTCTCCTCAGCCGGCTCTTCCTCCTTCCTGCAAGGTACTATCGGGGTGCCCACAGTGCAGATGGAGAAACCGAGTCTCAGGAAGAAGGGTCCTCTGGGGGGCAAGTGTGGGGGTCGGCATAAGCTGCCTTGGCTTGCTTGTCCATAGATGCTGGTGGCCAGTACAGGCTGGGCTGGTCCCTAGCCTGGCTTCTACCCCGAGCGGCCTTGGGGCCCTGATGACCGGTTGGTGCCCCCAGAGGAGGTCCTGACTTTCAACAGGGAGAGCAGGAACATGGCCCTTGCTCTTCCATGGCCTTGGGATGGCCCCACCCCCTCCCCTTTGCAGCTGCAGGTCCTGGGCGCTCTCTCTATGGCTCTCCAAGTGGGGAGGCTGGGCCTCCAGGAGATGTAATAAAGCCTCTGATGAATGAGCAGTATGGATTTCTGCACGACTAATTTCTGTAACTATCACTCTCTGAAAGACAGCTCAGGGCCCTTCCCAAACAGAGCTGCATTATGTGGCAAAGTTGGCATCAGCATATCCTGTTTCAGGGATCTAATGGGGCCTGCCTCCGAAAAGTCCGTGATATCCCGTCATCCACCTGATAGCCCTGCTCGAGCTTCTTCCTCTGCGTATGAATCATCCTGGAGCCCAGAGCTTTCCCGGGCTGTGCAGGCTTGTCCTTGGAGGGGTAAGGATGCAGGAGACGCAGCTTCCTGCCTGGATGGTCACCTGTCACCTGTCCCTGGCAGGGGAGGGGCTGGCCAGGCCCAGACCAGCTTGGGCTCTGAAGTGGCCTCACGGAAAGGGGCCACTGGCCATGGGGCCGAGCAGGGTCTTGCCAGCTGAGCTCCATCCCTACCCTCTGGGAACTAGGCAAGTGCCATCCTCTGTGCCTCGGTTTCCTCATCTTTAAAATGTGGGTGCTGGCAGCGCCCCCATCTGCCATTGGGTGGTTGAAGGGAGCCCATATGTGCTCAGGGCTCAGAACCCCCAGCCTGCCAGGTGGGTGTCTTCTCTTTGGTCTCAAGCCTGCCAGGGCCCACACATGCACTTTACATGTTTCCATTCAGGGGACAAACCCCAAACACTACTCACAACACAGCTTCTCTGCCTGGGGGAG